>NMUG010007378.1:0-12102 GCA_002855965.1 Monotropa hypopitys
AGCTAGCCAACCCAAGTCCTTCACTTTTCCAAAATTCTTGATTTAGTTTATTAATTAATTTCCATCTTGCCAATGAGGCAGGACGTTCATTTAATCACATTGTTTTCAAATGCCCATAAGGTCCCACATTTCAAGAGGGTGCTCAAAGGAGTTCGTTTAATTGTGACCAATGAATAAACATGTGCTTTCCAACCCAATGAAATCAGAACCTAACCCTTACAAATTTTAACCAAGTAAAAAGGGTTTCAAAGGCCACCATAATAACCAATTTGTATCCAATTAAACTCCGTAACCATTTTCCCTAATTTAAGAGGTTTGACAAAAATCTAAGATTTCGACAAATTTGGGGCTTTTCAAAATTAACTCAAGGAGCATGAAATTGACATCCTAGAGATCCTTACTACACACATAGACACAACCTAGATCAAGTAATCTCATGGATTAAGGTCAAGGAACAACTCAAACATGTATACACGAAATTTTCAAGGGTTTGAAAGAGGGGAAAGGAAAGAACACTCATATGCATACATAGAGCTTAGAAACTCCTACCTTGACTTGAAGAGACTTGAACCCTAGATGAGGATTTTGCTCTAATGGCAAACCCAAGACCGTGGTTGCGTAGAGGATGAGCTGTAGGTCGATGCTTGTGAAGGCCTCTTGGCCCAAATCTCTCTAGGTTGGGAGAGAGAGAAGAAAGAAGTAGGAGAGATGAGTGCTTAAGAGAGAGAGAGAGAGAGAAGAAGACATTGAATAAAAATGAGGGTTTCCCTCATAATAGGGTGTGAATAAAACCTTGGAAATGACTGAAATGCCCTTCACTTAACCCTACAGAAAATCACATAGGACCCGTTACTGGTAACGTGTATGCGCCCATTACCGGTGACACGACACTGTGGACTTACCCAATCATGGCCCGTTACCGGTGTGATAGCCGGACCTATCCAGGCACGGGCCGGACCCTCTAATTCGGATCACCCGTCCAGTCCGGACCCTGCCCCATTATCTTACAGAGTAATCCAGGATCGTTGGCCTTACGGACCTCCAGCAATCACTACGGATTGAAGGACAGAACCGACGGTTCATCATGTGTCCTTTATCATTCAAAAGAGTTTTACCGGACACCCGAAGGAGCCAAGCCGGGCCGGCCGTGCGGTCTCCTTCAACCTTTGGCGTACCCATCCGAACGTTAAAGAAGCCATGCGTGTCCACTCCCCACTGGGAGAAGGAACAACTTCCACCAATGGACGGTCCTATGCCAGAGGGGTCCACCATCGGCATCGACATGAAACAATGACCTCAGGCAGGTGGCACTCGGGTTAGCCGTACAATTGCTGACGTGGCTTGGGTCGGTTCAGCGGCCTAGTAGCACAATAGGGCTGACGTCAGCACCAGACCCACCCCGTGTGCATCGCACGCTTGCACTCTTGGTGCCAAGTCAGGATGGACTATATATACCCCACTGAGTATTATTTACAAGGACCGAATTTTCTGGTATCTCTCCGACCGCTCTTTCAGCTTAGAGTTCCCCTCTCCTTCCGTTGCTGACTTAGCCATCGGAGTCCCCTCTCGGTCACTGCCGACCGGTGAGCACTCACCCTTGTTTTGCAGGAGCCAAGCAGGTGATTCCTTTTCTGTTATAGGTGACCCGCTCCAGCCATCCAGACGAAGCACAGAGGATCTGGAGAACCCCTCCAGACTTTAGTCACCACAATTGGCGACTCCGCTAGGGACACCTGTTCCTAGACTCAGGTGATCAACAGTCTCCCTCTCTCCTCAGTGTCTTCCTCCCTCATGATGGTTGACGACAACTCTCGCGATCGCCACCACCGTCGAGTACCTCTTGCTCCCCCTCCGACAACTGATGCTGCTACAGACCCTCCCTTAGTTCTATTGGGACCCACCTCTCAACAGCCCGACAAGCAGCTTTGTCAAAAGGACTTGGAGATAGCCTTCCTCAAGGATCAGCTTGCGAGTCTTGCCGGAGGTTCACTTCTGTGCCCCCCCATTCCTCCTGACACTTTGCAGACCGACTCAGAATACACTAGGAGGTGGTCGGATCTGGAGCGGTCGGAGAGGCTGAACGATCATGGCCGTACGGATAAAGGAAAGGTGTCCCGCCGATCCCCCATCCGAGAGCGCCAGTCGGGAGGCCGTCATGCCCGATCCCCCAGATATCGACCCTCCACCAGTGCTGTCTCTACTTCTTGCTCCGAAAGATCTCGCGAGACTCTCTATCTCATGGATGATGGAAACTTGTCCTCTACTAGGGCTACTTCACCGGTCACCCAGCCCATGGAAACCTTAGAAGCAAGCCACATGCACCGCCGGCAAGGGGATAATCAGCGCCCCGGAAGACATCGCGGAGCACGTGACTTCTCCGGTCAGAAGAGAAGACACCCTAGAGGCCATGATTCACATCCCCCTAGAGATCTCAGGGACCATCTGAACTATCATCGGAGTCAGATGGCCCCCAGCCATGAGAAGAGAGCTTTCCAACAGAAGGCATCCGTGGATGCTCGACTCCAGCAACTCAGCCTCTCTCCTTTCATCCCAGAGGTCGAGCTGGCGACTCTCCCTGCGGGCTTCAACCTGCCAAAATTCTCTAAGTATGATCCCAAGATGGACGCCTACGCTCACCTCATCCACTACCAGCAGACCATCTGTCTCTACACCACTGCCGACTCTATCATGTGCAAGGTATTCCCTACCATCCTTGACACTCTGGGCTCCCTCTGGTTCAACAAACTCCCTCCATGTAGCATTTTTTCTATCGGGACCTTGAGCGAGCCTTCATGGCTAGGTTTGTCACCAGCAGTCGGCAAACCAAGCAGGTCGACGCCCTCATAGGTCTCAAGAAGCGCCCGGACGAAAGCCTCCGGAAATACGCCGAAAGGTACTGGGAGCTCTTCAACAAAATCCAGGTGAAAAAATTCTGTCATTTGGAGGATTTCCTCGCCGAGCGGGCCTCTCAGCGCTCGGATCAACAGTTCCCAGTTCCACTCCTGACAGAAGTCCAGAGGTAGATAAACACAGTCAAAGCCGGCAGAAGAAGAGGTTCGAAGGGCCCGAAGGCCCATGAGTTCACTGCAGAAAAAACGGTCTTCATCGAGCCCATCTACGCCGTGTTGAAGCACATCGAGAATCAGCCCTTCTTTTCCTGGCCGGACTGCAAACTGGGAACAACCGGCAAAACGAAGGATAAGCGGATCCACTGCACCTATCATAAGGAGCAAGGACATTTTACGACCGGATGAAAACCCTTCAAGTCGTACTTGTAGCTCCTGGTGTAGCAGGGTCACCTATCCTAATGGGTTGACAATCAGAAGACACTAGATTGGCATTCGTTTCGATGAACTTTTTCGTTGGAAATCCGCTTTGAATTAAGTTCTGGGGTACCTTAAACACTCATTTCATCGTATCAGATGCCCGTGTATTGCTTAGAAGTCCTATTGGAACTTTTGGGATTCGTTGGGATCGAGTTCGGGCTTGTCGGGATGGCCTAAAACCATCAAGGCATCAAATTTTCAAGTTTGAGGGAAGCTGCATCGATGCAGGCCTTGGTGCATCGATGCACCACCACTTCAGAACTCACTGCTCAGTTTTTAGCTTATGTGCATCGATGCAGACTTTGGTGCATCGATGCAGGAAGGGGTTGCATCGATGCAAGGTTTGGTTGCATCGATGCAACATGCTTATTTCGGGAATTTGGAAAGGGCTGCATCGATACAAGATTTGGGTGCATCGATGCAACTGCTGTTCGAATTACATCATTAAGGGCTTTTTGGTAAAATCTTGTGGGGGTCCTATATATTGAACCCTTGGTCGATCTAGGGCATTCCATGCCCTTATTTTTTAGATTTCTCTCATCTCTCCCCCCTGTCTCTCTCAATCCAACTTCCTCCTTGATTTTGAAGATCATCCATGGAGATTTCAAAGAAATTCCGAGCACAAACGTCGGTCTCCTCGCCCTCCTCTCCGCATTGATGTACTTGGATCGTCTCGGATCGATAAGTCTCTCTCCCTCTCTAAAACCCTAGGTTTTATTGGTTGCTCGTCTAAGGTTTTGCCCTTCTCCAACATTGTAGAGCATCACAAGGGCTTCGCGATGGCGGGCTCGGTTTACTCCGGCGATCATGGAGTTTTCTGGCGAACTTTTCTGGCGAGCGTCACCGGAACTCCGACGAGGTAGAGTTCTTTATCCCTCTCGTTTGTATTGTTGGTATGCTTGCTCCCCTCTCGCATATTTGTTGAAAATCCGTCGATTATGCGTAATTGTGAAACTCGCTTTCTCGAGTCGTCGTTCATGTGAATCGGTCGTGTCGATTAGTGTCTAGGGTCTCTATGAAATCCCTAGGAAGTTAATTGTTCGATTTCGAGTTCGATTTCAAAAAGCCCCAATTTGTGAAAAACCCATCGTTGTCGATTTGTGAAATTAAATTGGGGATAAGTGATTTGTTGGGATTCCGTTGGGTGAATTGTGGGTCGAATGGTATTTTGACACGTTTTGTGGAAAATCGAACTAGTGGAATGTTTTGTGAACGAACGACATGTCTTGTAAAATGAACGGAAATGTTTTGGAAGAAATTTGGAAAGTATTTACGTTGTTGGAAATTGGCGTATTTTGATACGTTGGAACGTTGTCACTTAGTTGGAATTTGGCCTTTGGCCTTCATTTGAATAGTGATCGAATTCGGGATCTTGAGTTGGCTATTATATTCGGGTAGCCGTATTTTGGTACCTTGAGTGGCTACTTAGAGCACTCACGACATTGCGCAATGGGGGTTTGCAGGACCCTCCCAATGTGTTGGGAAATTCTTGGAAGTATCGGTTAGTGGTTGATCCCCACTATCTCGGAATTAGCCGAAACTCAATATGTTACTTGATATTGCCCTTATTGTATAAAAGGTGTGGAACAGTGATTGGAACACTTGGAATACGTTTGGAATGATGAAAACGAGTCACTTTGATAGTTTAAGGAATTTGTATGTTATAAACCAATCTCCTTGGAAATTGTCGGAAATTGGTATTCTAGAAACCAATGTTTTAAAAGTAACGAAATGAGTCATTTGAACTGTATCGGACGTAGTACTTGGACACTTTCTCCTTTGGCCTTGTTTAGGCAAGTGTTTGGAAAATATTGGTTATACTCGCTCTCTTGTCTCGAGTCTTGGTCTTACGTAAGGGTTTTACTACTTTTCTCTATAAAAAGTCAAATGTGGAACTTGAAAGAAAAGGAACAGTTTTTAAATAATGAGATCCATAGCATTGCATCATTTATATTCCTTGCACTGTCACTCACTTGCACTCCAATATTATAGATGTTAGGAGATGGATTATCTCTACCAGGCGGTCGTGCCTGACCCTCTACTTTTGTAGGACCTTTCCTCCTTGACTTGGAGTGGCTGCGGGATCCTTCATTGGACTTGGAGCTGGACTGGACAGTAGATGATAGGTTGTCTTACTTTTCAGTTTCAGCACTTTTTTTCTTTACTGTTGGCCGCGTTGTACAGGATTAATTTATAAAATCCTATTTTGTCATTTCTTTTTTATTTGGGGCATTGTTGTACAGGGTTGTGTTATAAAACCCTATTCGCCTCTTTTTATTTGTATCAAAGTAGCGCAGGCGTTTTGTAACAATTATGTGGATGGTTAGTATAGTGCTTGTGCTAGTTGTTCTACCCTTTTTATTTGGATACTCTTTACCTATTTAACACTTCTCAAAAAAATATCTCTCTCAAATTTTGGGAGTGTTATAGTTGGTATCAGAGCGCTCGTTCCGACTTACCTAGGTCTTTGGGTGAGACTTTTAGTCTCAATGAGCGCATCGTTTCTTTTATGTAGCTCTGAGGGATTGCATTTAGGGTGCATGGCATGTGTATCTAGACATTGAATGTGTGTGCATTGCATGGATATCATATAACAACAAAGTTTTTATAACTCGAAATAACAAAATGGTTTGGAAATGCGTGGTGTCTACTCATTCGAGTTGGTCTTGTTGTTGTTTCTTCGGAATTTTGAGAAAATTCTCGTCTCTGTTGTGGTGACTTTCGGGCCTATTTTGGCATTTATTAGAGGATCTTGTCGATATTGGACTTGTGTGTTCCTGTTACATCCTCTTGTTGCTAGTGTTGTCACCTACTCTGTCGTGGTGAACTATTTCGAGTTCCTAGTTCTTAGAGCGTGAATGAGTTCCTTCGTTGACTCTTGTGGTAATTTGGCTTCTTGTTACTCGATATCAGTCATTGGTGGTTGCAGTTATGGCTTGTCGAGCCTATCCCTTCGTAGGAAGCGAATCTTCGTTATCGTCGTCGTGGCTTTTAAGCCTATCTATTATAGCAGATGGAAGAGACTCTTTTTCGGAGTGAGAATGGAATGTTTTCAAGATTTCCTCTTTTTGCTTTTGTGTAAAGGGGGGGAGCGATTATTTCGATCATCCTATAGACATTTTGATGATATTTTTTTTGAACTGCTCTTATCAGAGAAGAGGAGAGAGATAGTTTTGTAGCTAGAAGGAAGAAATTAAAGCGCCATTTTGCTCAAGATTATATTGGAACGTTGATAAGGAGAAGATGTGTTCACTGAAGCTAAAATTTAAATCATTGTAAATCGTATGAACTACTGCTAATTAGTCATAGTAGAGTTTGAACATGTCGGTGTTGAAAGGTTGTAGAGATTCTTGTCCATCCGTTTCTGACAAGATGATCGCTCTGTCGGATAGTACCTTTGCGATGATGAATGGGCCTTGATAGTTGGGGAGAACTTCTTATCGTCTTCTTCTTGCACTGGCAGGATTCGTTTTAGAACCAAGTCACCCTGTTGAAAGATTCTCGGTCGCACATGCTTGTTAAAGCTTTTGGAGATTCGCCTTGGTAGGACTGAGAATGATAAATTGCTGCAAGTCTTTTTTCGTCCATGAGTGCCAACTGATCATGTCGAGCTTTAATCCATTCTGCATCATCTGTGGTTGTTGCCATCATTATCCTAAGTGACGGAATTTATACTTCGGAAGAAAGAATGACCTCATAGCCATATACCAGGGAGAATGGAGTTACCCCTACAAAAGTTTGAGTTGTAGTTCGATAAGCCATAAGTGCATAGGGTAGCTTTTCATGCCAGTCACGATGTGTATCTGTCATTTTCCGGATGATCCTCTTGATGTTTTTGTTTGCCGCTTCTACTGCCCCATTCATTTGTGGACGATAGACGGTCAAATTCTGATGATTGACTTTGAATTGATCGCAAAACTTTTTCATGAGGGAGTTGTTGAGGTTCTTCGCATTGTCAGATACAAGCGTATCAGGTAGTTCGTAACGACATATGAGATTGTTCCTGATGAAGCGTGTTATGACCCTTTCGGTTACATGAACAAAGCTGGCAGCTTCGACCCACTTGGTGAAATAGTCGATGGCAACTAAAATGAATTGATGGCCATTCGAGGCTTTGGGATGTATGGATCCGATGACGTCGATGCCCTAGGCTTAGAATGGCAAAGGGGTGACCATGACTTCAAGCTCTTTGACGATGCTAACAAGATATCCCCATGAATTTGGCTTTTGCGGCATTTCTTGATATACCCAATACGCTGAATTTTTTTCGATAAGATGTGACCACTTATGTGTGGGCCACAGGTTCCTTCTTCCATTTTGTTCGCAGCTCTTTGATCTTCTGGATTCCTTTCGGTCGAAGTCATCTCGGTTTTTGTTTAACTGGCCCAATAGGGGATCTATAGACCATTGGTGTTTTACGGTTGAAGTACTGAGTCCTGACATATCCTTATATGACTAGGCAAAAATGTCGTGGTACGCTGGAAATATTTCCTTGAATTTGGTCTTCTGATGTGTATGTAAGTGGATTCTGATTTTGACTTCCTTGGACATCTCTACAGTTCCCAAGTTAATGGTTTCTGTTTCTTGGACGTTAGAAGCTTTTCTTCCTTGTGTTTCTGGATCGTGACTCTGATTTCTTCCAGAATTTTGTCATCGGTACCGTCAGTCAACCTCTATCCCCATCAGATTGTAATCTAATTCGGTGTCGAAGTCGTTCTCTTCGAGTGCTAAGATTATTTCATCACTTGAATCGAAAGGATGAATTTGAGGATTCCTGAACAATGTTTTTTTTTGTTTTTGGCAATATATTTTTTTGGCATTTTTATTTTAGCAGAGATAGATAAATGAATAGAATATTCAAAGATTATTTGATAAACATAACAGAATAATGAAAAGATATATTTTACAAGTACAAAAGAAAATACACACATAGAAACTTTAACAAAACACAAATAACAAATTTGTTGATTGCCGCGTTTACCAAAACGTGCGGTCTTTGTGAACTGGATATGGCATCCAATTATGAATTTTCTCCCCTGGATGAGCGTGGTGAATGGTATTCATTTTGATCTGGTGATGGAGGATCGATTGTGGTGACTTGCAATTTCCCAAACATTTGTAGCAGTCCCTCGATAGAGTCATCCCCCTCTATGTGTGGAGTTCTTCGGAAGTCATATTCACTCCGAGGTGGTTTGGAAGCGGGTTTGTTGTGACATCAGATGCTGTTTCATCATCCTTCAAATTTACTATGCCCGCGTCAACGAGGTCTTGCACTTTATATTTCAATGTCCAGCAATTTTTAGTATCATGATTGGTTTGACCAGAATGGTATAAGCATTGAAAATCTGCCCGATGGTGATGAGGAGGAGGATTTGGTTGCGGTTGGAAAGGAACAGCGTTTAAATGCCCCGAGGCCACTAGGTTTTGGAATGCTTCTGATATTGTTATGGATAATGGGGTAAAATTACGGTTATTTGGATTTCTTTGTAGATATGGAGGAGTATTTCTGAGAAATGAACTCTGGAGTGCCAGATTTTGGAAGGGTTGATTGTGGTATGTATTTGGAGATGGTTTTGTGTCCTCCAAGTTTATTTCTCCGACATCAATAAGGTCTTGCACTTTATGCTCTAAACTCCGACATTTTTCCGTTTCATGGCCCAATTGATTAGAGTGGTAGGCGCATTACAGATCACCTCGAAAGTTTTGAGGAAGGGGTTAGGTAACTGACATGATGGAATAGGGGTTAGATACCCGGATGATAGGAGACGTTGATATACTTCCGTCATGGGAATGGATAGTAGAGTAAAATTTCTTTTCCTCCATGAATTTGACTCTAGATTACTTGATAGATTTTTCGGAAGGACCTTTTGTGGTGTTAGATGTTGATTTGGAATTGGAGGAAATGGGTGATATGGAGATGACTCATATGGGCTAATTTTTGTGGGATTTTGAAAATGATGGCGTGAATGAGACGACCCATCATAGGTTTGAAAGGGAGAAGTTTGAAACAGGTTGGAAGATGAGGGGGTTGTCCCAGTGTTTGATCGGGGAAAATTTTCCCTGGTCCCAATAGACGATTGTGACAGGGGAGACTGCAATTGGCTTAATTGGCTGAGTAGAACTTGGTTTGTAATTTTAAGATCCTGGTTTTCTTTCTGAAGTACCTTGAGTTCGGCCCAAAAGACAGTTTCAGGCTTATTACCACAGTATGCGCAGTATTGTTTTCTTGACATTGTTTGGGCTGGAATGAGTGATTCTCCTTTGTGGATTTTGCAGACAACCTGAGTTAGCTGTGTTGTTATCTGTACAATAACACTAAGCTCAGATCAGTACACAAGAAAAATTCTCTAGGGATACTGGAGACAGATGGACTTCTTCTAAATTTATAACTCGTGACATGCCCTGGACATGAAGTCTGGAGTATTATCTCGGGTTGTAATTTTTTTTTGGAGAAAATGACTGACGAGTCCATAGTCTAATTCTAATTAATATTCCTAGAGACACTATCTATTTTTTGAAAAATCTTTTTGTATTTAACAGAATGTATATAAGGATTTCCTTCGAAAATGAATATGCTCCCCTAGTAATAACAACATGGTTTTGGTTTATGACTCTTTTTTGGCCTTTCTATATGCAAAATGAGGATATGCAGTTGAGAGGTTTTAAAGGTTCCCAAATTTTCAGACTTCCGGCCCCCGAAGGGTACCATCTTTGAGTCGGTGATTTGGTTGGAGTACCTCATTTCGGCCACGGACTTTTTAGGGTCGCGCAGTTTACTATCGGGCCCCCGATGGGTTGATAGGGTAGCATCCATTTTGGGCAGTCATGACCTCTGCCCAAAATAGGTAATGATGCAAATGATGCATGAAAATTTTATAATGTAGTAAGTTTTATTTTTTAAAATGAAAGGAATCCTTTTTTGCAGTATATGACTATACAAATAAGTAATAAGCGTATTGGCGCAACAAAAAATATTTTCAACGAAGATTTTTTTAGCGAAGCGCGCCACCTGTAATATTTCTGAAAAGAATAAACACAATGCACATCAGTAATATTGGCCGAGAGATGATTGATTTTGGATTGAAAGAAATTTTATTTCTGAAAATTTTCGGAAGCTGAAATCCTCAAGTCCCCAGCAGAGTCGCCAGCTGTCGCGCCGGGAACATCTTCGGCCTCCCTTCTTCGCTTCCGCCTGTGTTTTCGGGGGTCGCGTTTCCGGATGGCGTACTTTGTATTTTCGAGGTTTAATACGACATTTGAAAAATAAAATTTGATGATGGTTGGACTTACTTGATTTTTAAAATGTTCAGACTTAATAACGGTTTTATAATTGCCAAGGCAATATATATCCTATTATTAATCTGTTTTTTAGAATCGCCACTCGGCATAGAGTTATGGTGTGCCAAGTCACCGGTTTTGTTTGGAAAAGATGGTCTGCGAAATCAGAAATCAGGTCCGGAGATTTGATTACGAATGGGGAAGGTGTTAGGCACCCATTCGCCCTTTCAGTACTTTCTTTTCAAAAGTAAATTTTCTTCCAATTTAAAATCAATGATTTCTCGGCCAAGAAAAATAAATATAAAACTTATGCTTGAATGAATTCAAATAGGTTTTACATATGGACAACACTTTGATTCTGTTTTTGAATTTTATGAAAAGAATTTAAAGAATAAATTGAATTTTGATCTTTTTGGTTGTTTATATTTTTTTCAGTCGGACAGAGTTCCGGCTACATTTTGAAAGAATGTTTTTCTTTTTTAATTTGAGATTCCAACAGCATATCAAGTGATCCGGTATAACCCGGTTCACAAAATATTTCTGTGATCCTTAGTCAGTCAGCTACTGCAAGCTTTCACTTAATGACTCGAATCGAGAAATTTTTGTTTTTAAGGTATTTTTATATTTTTTAGTCGGACAGAGGTTCAACTGTGTTTATGAAAGAATGTTTTTTTGGAATTCCAAAAGAATATCGGGTGATCCGGTGTGACCCGATTCCTGAGATATTTTTTGATCCAAATCGGTCAGCTACTGCAAGCTTTCACTGAACGATACGAATCTAGGAATTTGATTATTGTTTTATTTTATGAGAGAAAAGAGATTGTTCTTATTTTTGAAAATTTCAAAAGAATATCAAATGGCCCGGTACAAAACCGATTCATAAGATATTCCTTCGATCCAAATCGGTCAGCTACTGCAAGTTTTCACTGAACGATACGAATCAAGAAATTAGATTTTGGAATTTTATGATGTTCTCTTTATGTTTTAAAAAGAGATTTATTTTCTTGAATTTTAGGAAATCCCAAAAGAAATCAAGCGACTCGGTGTCGTTCAGCTACTACAAGTTTTTGCTAAACGGCACGAATCGAGAGATTTCTTTTTTTTTCTTTGAAAAGTGGGTTTGAATGGCAAGAATGAGATATTAAAATGAGAGAAAGAGACTATATATATATATATAAACGGGAGATAAGATATCATATATAAGTCGCGTTAGAATATTCCGAACTGGACGACTACTATACAATATACCGACAAGACCGAGTTTAGAAATGAAAAAAAGAAATGAATAAATATGAACTTATGTTTTTCCTTGCAAATTTCAAGAGATGAAAAATTGGCTTTAACGGCATATTGCGAACGTAAGCCAAAAATTCGTAAATCGATTTTTGCAAGTTCGATTTCTGATTTATTCAAGGAAATAAATGTTTCAAGATCTCTGATTATTTGACCGAACAGTCGGTAGGCATAGCCATACGCGAGGCCGAGATATCATTTAATG
>NMUG010007379.1:0-12101 GCA_002855965.1 Monotropa hypopitys
GGTTGACTCAGTGTAAAAAATACCATTTGCCCATATTCCAGCTACTGAGTTCTTTACTTGGTAAGATTTTATAACATTGTGAAAATACTTTGTGTTTTTGTCTCCTAACCTGACCCAATTCAGTCTGGATTTCTGCCTCCACTCACACTCCTCCACGATCCGCCAATGGGCTAGAGATGCTTTTAGAGCATGCAATTTTTCCCTATCACCCACAAACAAACCACTTTCTTCATCTTCCTTATCTAAAACATGCAGATCATCCTCCAAAGATGTAATTTTTCGACGAACAGAACCAAAACTATTTTTGTGCCAAGACACCATAGCTTGTTTCATAGATTTTAAACCCGTCTGGATAGATAGCCTTGCCCACTTCAACTGAGGACAACACCTCCAACTCTCCTCAGCAACTTCCATACACTTCTTATCTGATAACCATGAATTGAAGAACCTAAAGGGCTTGGGCCCCCAATTTTTATTTCTCTAGATAACATTACTGGGTTGTGATCAGAAATGTACTTAGGCAGTCCCCATTGGGTTAAGTTACCCAACACGAACCAGTCCTTAGATACAAGAAAATGATCTAACCTGCTATGAGAGTTGTTGTTTGACCACGTAAATTTCTTGCCCACCATTGGTAAATCCGATAGCTCATTGTTAGAGATGAAATCAGCGAAGTCTCTCATGCCCACTAAGACTCTGGAACATCCTTTTCTTTCCTCCGGAGATAGTACTTTGTTGAAATCCCCACCAATCAACCACAGGTGGTTGGAGTTAGAAATTAGAGCAGATAGCTCTTCCCAAAGCTGCCTCCTTCCAACAACAACATTAGGAGCATAGACATTATAGAGAGCACCATTGATGCCTAAGAACTCCCCTTTGAATACGATGAAGTGTTTTTCCACTATGACCTCTTCCAGCTTGAATTTGGAATTATCCCACAGAGTAATCAGCCCTCCTGCTCTCCCATCAGCCTTGGAGAAATCAAATCCCCAATTAATTTCTACTCGAGCGTGCACCAAAGCTTTTAGAGATATCTCAGCTATCTTTGTCTCTTGAATGAACACCGCGTATAGAGATTGCGCCTGGATAATCTTCTAGACAACTCTTTTCTTTTCCATAATTCCTAGGCCCCTTATGTTCAATAAAAGGACTAGCATTGGATTCTAACGTCGGCTCCATTTTCTACTCCATTAACTGCTGCTTGATCTCTGAAAAAGTCTTCCACCAGACGGTCGCATGCCCTATAAAATTGATGTTCTTCTTCGTGAATGACTTTAAGAAGTTCGTGGATGGCTTGTACAATGGCGGAAGGTTTGTTGTCAGTCTGATTAATATGCGTTTGACGACTTGTTGTCCAGAAATGTTCTCCCTCTCCTGAGAAATCTATAAGTCACTAAATCTTGGGATGACGATCACTCACTCCGCTGTTGATTGGAGAGTTAGCAAAGGTAAACAGTATAGTCTCTGGTGAGATACTCGGGGAAATCACAATATTCCCAACTTCTTGACATGGATGTTGAGTCTTGATTTCGAATGGCTGTAGTGTAATCGAGTTCACCAACATTCCATCGATAATAGCTACACCCTCTATTGTGTGAAAACATGCTCCGAAATCAGGAGAAGCAATGAAGACGTGGTCGAAGCCTTGGTTGTGGTTCCAAAACAGAAGCTCCGATGAGGTAGGCTGCACTGCCGATGTTATGAAACCCAGTGCATGACCATTTGGTGGGAACCCATCAATGGTGCTGAAATTGCACAATACGTAAACATGGGAAAGGTTACTCAACTGTGCGACAAATGTTTCTGGAAGTGGGTCGGTTGCTATGGGAAGGGGAATGGTTTGTATGGCAAGTTTGTGGCCGGTGGTTTGTACAGAAATGGAGTATGCGGGAAAGGCCACAATGGTGGAAGGTTTGTGCTGGCGAAGGACTTTCCGGAACGGTGGAGGTTCTTGCGCATAGATGGTGCACGTTACGTGGATTGTGCAGCAGGAGAAGATTTGCGCGGGAAAGGGGTTTGCGACACGGCAGCGGGGTGTGTGTGGACAAATCGGAATGGTATTCATGGATGGCTTGTACGTTTGGGGAACTTCGAAGTGGGTGGTGCGGGTTGTCCTTGCAGACGGTTCGTGCAGACGGGAATTCGTTGAAGGTCTGCACGGCAATGGTTTTTGCATAAGGATGGTGGGCATACAAAGAGGATTGCACCTTGCTCTTCTCGGCAGGTATGTATGTATGTATGGTCACAACAAATGAATTGTATGGCATATTACGGCAATTGAAGGAATCTTGGCCCGTGCTATTGATTTTGTCGAACACCTGTGTTTCCAAATACACCCAATTGTTAAATCACGGTAAGTCGTCCTCTGGGTGGGATCATTGTTTGACAGGGCCTTAGGTTGATTGGGCGGAGACACCATGCTCGGCTAAGAGCATGTAGGGAGCAAGATAAGTGCGTGGACATCGAGATTTTGTGCGGCGGATTTATGTGGTAAGGGCGCATTGTGTGGCAAATGGTATTCGCGGTAGGCAAGATGGGCAGCAGGTTGGGTTGTGCACGGCGGAGGACTTGCGCGACAATGTCTACACATGGCTGATGAGTTGCACGACTGAGGAAATAGTGTTTCTTCATCCCCAGTCCTGTTCTCAACTGAGGACAACTTTTCATTCGGGAACAGCGTTTCATTCAGAATTAATTGAACTGTGTGTGACTTTAGCATTTCTGATGCCCCCGTGTGCGGGAATAGGTCGACATTGTCTTCTTCGTGAACCTCCTCCGTAGGATCCTCGTCAAAGACTGATTCCCTATCGTAACCAAAAATATGGTTCGCCGGTTCCTCATCAATGCCTCCCTCAACAAAGAGAGGATCTTCTTCGTTTTCCCCACTTCCAATGGCAGAGAACTCTTTGTCACTTTCAACCACAACTGAAGCTCCTTCTTCCACCCTTCGGGAATTAGGGTGTTGTTGTTTCTGTCTCCGTTGTTGTGGCGGAGGATGCAATGGGTTTGGGATGTTGGCCACAATGGCTACCAAATTCTAGATTGATTTCTCCAACCGATCGAATTTATCGATCGTTCCGGCCTTCTTCGACACAGGTTTGTTTGAGGAGACCCTCTTCTTCTCAGATTGAGGTTGATTACTCTCCAAGTCTTTGAACAAAAATTCTCTGAGTCATCATTTTCTGTTTAGATTAACAATTAAGAACTTCTTCCAGAGATACGAAACGAGAGCTCTAATAGAATAAAAACTTGTTCTCCGGTAGGTATCGGTACAAAGAGCTCTGATACCAACTGATGCAGGGAGAGTTTAAGAGTTTTCTCCTTACAGCCTTCGAACTACGCAACGGAATAGAAGAATGAATTGGGATAAACAGAATTCCGGATTGATTCTTATGAATACCTCCGTTGATTCTCTTCTCGATCTGTTGATCTGCTCGCAGATGCCAGAATCATGGCTCTTTGGTCTGTTGATTCGCTCAAAATGCCCAGAGGAACGGCTTCAATCACGACTATTGATTCTCACAGAGGATACAAATCGAGAGTGGTTAAAATGAACACGAAAACACTTTGCCATCAAGTTTCAATATCAAAATCAAGCTCTTACAATAGTAGCATCACTGCCTTTATATAGGCATGTCCCAAGATAAAACCCTAAAATGGAAAAGGCACAAAAGTACCACTACTGGGCCAAAACAGATAGGCCCAAAAAAAAATAAAGCAAAACAAAACCCTACACGTGTGGTGGCTAAAGATAAAAAATGGGAAAATAAACCCAAACATATACATATGTTTGGTGGCTAAAGCTAAAACTACACGTGTGGTGGCTAAAGCTAAAATGAAAGGATGTTTTAAAAATGGACTTCGGCCATATACATATGTACAAGCATGGGGTGTATGGGATTGTAAGTATGTGTTTCTAGGGATTGGACCATTGTTCTTGCAAAGTTTAAATTTTGCATGTTTTATTTAAATCCTTTGCAATTGTGAAATCAATATATCCTATTCACACTCTGGTTTCCTTGTATTTTTCTTAAATGCTTGGAAACTAGGTCTTGGAGCTAGCGGTCCACTACGTAGCTTGGAGAAATGGATTTTTGGATCCTAGCTTGGGAAAATGGATTTGAGGCACAACTTGAAGGAGATGGCACTTGGTTGTGTGCCTAGAAGTTGACCTTGAGGAGCAATATTTCTTTTAGTACTTTTGCTCTTTATTAGTACTTGTTCTTTTGAAACACTTTTGGTACTTGGAGTTATGTTAGATGGAAGACCTTAGTATTGGGTTTTACCTTCATACTTTATGTTAGTTTGATGTTTGCTTTAGACTAAATAACTCTTGGATTCAATTGTTAAAAAAAAATTTATTTTTGCATAATGTTTAGTAAGTTTTAAGTAAGGGATGTTATAATTTGGTATCAGAGCTTAGGTTATAGGATTTGTGTTAGGGACCTCGTATGGGAGATATTGTGGTACTTGAGGTGTGAGATTGAGGAATGTGATGTGATGGGTTGAAGTAGTATTTTGGGACTATTGTGTGTGTCTTTGACACCTATAAGACTTTCCTCGAATTCTAATTAGAAGGATGCCTAATCAACATTTCCTTCTAGTGTGAAGTCTTGGAGAGTTGAATAGAAAGCACAATATAACAAAACACTAGGATGTGGTGTTAGTGGTGAGGAAGCTAGTAGTGGACCTTATGGTATCAAGTCATGCACATAAATAATTGAGGTGTGTACCTAAAGTGTGCGTATTTGGCATCTAACTCTTATTTCTACAGTGGTTGTTCTTTGTGTTGCGATTTTCAAGAAGGCAATGGAACAGAATAACCAAGTTCTGGAAGAGGAGGCAAGCGTGAATGGAGGAAATCCTAGGGAGGGTGTTCCACCAGTGATACCGGAATACATGAGAATGATGGCGGTCATAGCTATATTAACTGAGAATCAGAATGAATTTATGCAGTGGAGAAATGAAAGGAATGAGGAGAGAGGTACAAATACTGGGATATTAAAAAGGTTTAAGAAGCTATGTACAACAATGTTTGAGGGATCAAATGATCCCAAGATTGTGGATGAATGGTTACAAGAAGTAGAGCTGGTATTGGAGACAATGGTGGTTGTAGGGGATCAAAGGGTGGTTTTAGCCACTTTTATTTTTAAAGGAGAGGTCAGAGATTGGTGGAATTCTGTTAAAAGGGTTGAGGGAGTACCGACACTTGGAGTTGAGTCGGGTGCTCCAAGAGTAATTACTTGGGACATATTTATTCAAGTTTTCCATGAGCAGTATTATCCCAAGAGTTTCAAATATGAGCAGGAGATGACTTTTACTAACTTGAGGCAAGGGAACATGTCAATGGTGGAATATGAGGCAAAGTTCATATAGTTGTCTAAGTATGCACCGGATATGGTAAATATGGATGGAAAATGATGTAAAAGATTTAGAATGAGTTTAGCCAATTTGGTGAGTTCGAGGATGTTGCCTTTTAGAGAGAGGAAATTTGCGGACTTAGTGGGCATGGCTAAGAGAATGTGGCTAGATATTCAATCATTTCGGCCAAGGAAGGAGAATAATAAAAGGCAGAGGTTTGACCAAAGTGGAAATTCTAAGGGGAGCGGCTTTAAGAAAGGAAATTCCAATTCGGGTTTTAGTAAAAATCGAGGTGGTAGTGGTAATGGGAGTCAAAGGAGTGGGTGGAATGTAAAAAGGGAAGAGAGTGTTAATCAACCTGCATGGTTTAATGGGAGAGATGTTTCGAGTAAGTGTTTCAAGTGTGATTCGCTGAATCACATAGATAGAGATTGTGATGCAAGTGTTATAAAGTGTTTTAGATGTGGTGGTTTGGGACACAAGTCTTTTCAATGTGAGAAACAACAAATGCAAGGCCAGGCAGTTTCAGTGGGAAGTGTAGCGGGGGTACAAACAAGAATCCAGCAGGGCATGCATCACATGGCAGAGTTTTTGTGTTGGACAAACAAGCGGCTCAGGCTAATCCAGATATGGTGACATGTATTATTAGTATTTGTAATATATATGCTCGCTTCTTGATAGACTCGGGTGCTACTCATTCCTTTGTATCATCTACCTTTGGCATGAGTATGGGTAAAACATTGTCACTCCTCGATCACACACTACTTGTGTCTACACCTATGGGAGATGCACTTGCACTAGATTCTTATTATCCGGATTATAAGATATGTGTGGAGAAGGAGATTTGGAGGGTAGACTTGATACCTATAGCTATGATAGACTTAGATGTAATATTGGGAATGGACTTTTTGTCTACTTATTATGCTACCATAGATTCTGTAAAAAGGGAGGTGATTTTTCAAGTTTCGGGAAAGGCAGAGGTAAAAATTCATGGAGATAGAGTGGAGATCCCTAGATATATTATTTCTTCTTTGAAGTCCATGTCAATGTTGAAGAAGGGATGTTTGGGATATTTAGCGTATGTGATGGAATTGGAGGGCAAGTCAAGTGAGGCCATTGATATTCCAGTGGTAAAAGAATTCCTTGATGTTTTTCCTGAATAGTTCCCGGTAGTAGTGACGGATAGAGAATTTGAGTTTACTATTGAGTTGTTACCTGGTAAGAGTCCAATTTCGATTGCACCTTATAGAATGGCACCAGTGGAGTTATATGAGCTTAAGGTTCAACTTATGGAATTGATAGAAAAGGGTTTTGTGAGACCTAGTGTATCACCTTGGGGAGTGCCGGTTTTATTTGTGAAGAAAAAGGATGGGACCATGCAGATGTGTATATATTATAGACAACTGAATAAAGCTACAGTGAGGAACAAATACTCGTTACCTAGGATCGATGATTTATTTGATAACTACAAGGGGCTTTTGTATTTTCTAAGATTGATTTACGTTCGGGTTATCATCAATTGAATGTGAGGGATGTGGATATTGCTAACACTGCTTTTCGCACTAGATATGGGCATTAAGAATTTCTTGTTATGCCTTTTGGGTTAACTAATGCACCTGTAGTATTTATGGATTTGATGAACTGAGTATTTCAACCATACCTAGATTCCTTTGTGATTGTTTTCATTGATGACATCTTGATCTATTCTCGGTCTAAGGAAGAGCATGAGGAACATTTGAGGTTAGTGTTGCAAACATTAAGAGAGAAACAACTTTGTGGTAAGTTTAGAAAATGTCAGTTTTGGTTAGAACAAGTGGTCTTTTTGGGTCATGTCATTTCTAAGGAGGGAATTTCTGTGGATCCTAAAAAGATTGAAGCAGTGGTAAATTGGGAGAGGCCTACTTGTGTTACCGAGATTCGTATTTTGTTGGGTTTGGCAGGTAACTATAGAAGATTCATTGAGAGTTTTTATTCCATAGCCTTTCCTATGACTAGATTGACTAGAAAGGGGGTGAAGTTCGAATGGCCGGATGAATGTGAGTCTAGTTTTTGGATCTTGAAGGATAAATTGGTTACGACACCTGTTTTGATGATTCCGGAAGGGGCAGAGGACTTGTTGATTTACAGTGATGCTTCACTTTATAGTTTGGGGTGTGTTTTGATGCAGCGGGGTAGGGTTATTGCTTATGCTTCTAGACAATTGAAAACCATGAAAATAATTATCCTACCCATGACTTGGAGTTGGCAGTCGTAGTGTTCGCTTTGAAACTTTGGAGACATTATTTGTACGGGGTAATATGCGAATTTTTTATGGACCACCAAAGTTTGAAGTACCTTTTTACTTAGAAAGATCTTAATTTAAGGCAACATAGATTGTCGCACCGGGAAAATTCTTCTGCCTCCCTTCTTCGCTTCTGCCCACGTGTTTTCGGGGGTCGCGCTTTCGGATGGCGTACTTTGGATTTTCGACGTTTAATACGATGTTTGAAAAATAAAATTTTGATGAGGGTTGGACTTACTTGATTTTTAAAATGTTCAGACTTAATAACGGTTTTATAATTGCTAAAGCAATATATATCCTATTATTAATCTGTTTTTCAGAATCGCCACTCGACATAGAGTTACAATGTGCCAAGTCACCAGTTTTATTAGGAAAAGGTGGTCTGCGAAATCAGAAAATCAAGTTCATAGAATTGATTACGAATGGGGAAGGTGTTAGGCACCCCATTCGCCCTTTCGATACTTCCTTTCCAAAAACAAAATTTCTTCCAATTTAAAATCAATGATTTCTCGGCCAAAAAATAAATATAAAACTGATGCTTGAATGAATTCAATTAGGTTTTACAGATGGGCAACGCTTTGATTCTGTTTTTGGGATTTTATGTAAGGAATTTAAAGAATAAATTGAATTTTGATCTTTTTGATTGTTTTTGTATTTTTTAGTCGGACGGAGGTTCGACCGTGTTTTATAAAAAGAATGTTTCTGTTATTGATTTTTGGGAATTCCAGAAGAATATCAGGTGACCCAGTATGAACCGATTCTCGAGATATTCTTCCGATTTAAATCGGTCAGCTACTGTAAGATTTCACTGATCGAGACGAATCAAGGAATTGAGTTTTTAATTTAAAGTATTTTATTTTATTTGAGAAAAGAGATTTATTTTTTGAAATTCCAAAAGAATGTCAAATGACCTAGTATGACCCGATTCATAAAACATTCCTTCGATCCGGGTTGATCAGCTAATGCAAATTTTCACTGAACAAAACGAATCAAGTAATTTAATTTTTGGAATGAGATTTTATGTTACAAAGAGGAAGTTGATTTTCTTGGATTTCGGGAAATTTCAAAAGGTGTTGAATGACCCGGTGTGTATCGATTCACAAGACGCTTTTTTTTATCCAAGTTGGTTAGCAACTTCAAATTATTGCTAAACGACATGAATCGAGAGACTTCTTTCTTTTATACTTTTATAAGTGTTTTTCCTTTTCTTTATAAAATTGAAAGAGTGAAATGTTAAGAATGGGAAGGAGAAAAGGGTCTAAATATATATGTACATATATTTACAGGCATGTATAATGAGATAGAATATTATATATAAGTCGTGTTGAAATATTTCCAAAATGGATGACCTATACACAATAAACTGACAAGGTCGAATTTAAGAATGGAAAATAGAAATGAACAAAATGGACTTTTGTTTTCCCCTTACAAAAATCAAGAAATGAAAGATTGGCTTTTAACGGTGCGACACGATTGTAAGCCAAAAGTTCATAAGTCGATTTTTGTAAGTTAAATTTCTGATTTATTCAAGGAAATAAATGTTCCAAGATCTCTGATTATTTGACCGAACAGTCGGTAGGCATAGCCATATGCGAGGCCGAGATATCATCTAATCGAAATCTTTGAAGACCATTTCTTTGAGTAAAAAAGAAAGGTGGAAGAGGAGCCAACAACGTGTTTTGCATTTTAAGGCGAAAATGTATTTACGTTCTTCTCGTACGTGACGTCGAAGCAGGCGTAGCCTAGCATGCATCAAATTCAAACGAGGAGAATGACGTAAATGGTCGTCTTCTTTATTATAGATGTTTATATATTATATAGGTAAAAGAAATGTTTTCATAGTTTTCTCGCTGGGGATATCGGAGTAGGCATAGCCGTATAAGTACCGATAGTCAGGATATACTATGAAACCGAATCTTACTCGCTTTGATGTTTACATCGCAGCGGTCAAAAGAAGAAGAAAAGAAAAAATGAAAGAAAAGAAGATACCAAAAATGTTTTCTTTATATCATTACCTTGTATATTTACATTTTTCAGGAGTCCAACGGCAAATTCCGTAAACTATAATAAAGTATAGTATCCTTACCGAAGTCAATACTAATACTAGACTATAGGATGAAATATCTATACCGAGAAATAAGACCTAAATGAAAAAAGAAAGATAAGACGTTCGTAGAAATTTCGGCAGAGTTTCGACTGTGTTCGGTTGGTTTCGGGATTTTCGGGTAGAGGTTTGAATTTGGTGGCTAAGACTTTTGATTGATGTAATTTGGCTTGAGGAAGGAGGTTTATCTCAAGAACAAGAGTTGTTCTTGAGGGAAATGAGGTGGTAGGGCTTAGAAATGATGGTAGGGATTTTTAGAAAGAGTTTTTGTAAGAGTTTTTGAACTTGGAGAGGTTCTGTCCAGGCAATATTTGCTCTATGGAGAGTATTTTGAACTCAAATGGCTAAAGGTCCTCTCCCAAGAGAGGGAGAGGTTTTTTTTATAGAAATCTCCATGTCGCATCTATAGATGCGACATGTTGGAATTTTGATTTTTTATTAGGAAGTGCGTAGGAAAGGTGATTTGATGTTTTTGGCTTGGCCGTTTGAGTGGCAATTATATCACAAAATCTACCAAAAATCTAAAATGTAATAAAATTAAAATGAAAAAAAAATTCTGAAGTCTTCTCGGGTCCAGAAATTGATCTAGACATTTGATGTGCGCTTGCTTGGCTCTATGCTCAGCCCCGTCTATGAAAATTTGAAATAGATATTTGTGATGCTTGAGTTGAATCATGAATTTAGAAATTATCACAAGATTATTCCAGACACTTTTCTAAAATTCTTTGGAAACTGGCCTTTCTGCTCTGATCGGAAGAGGATGCTGCGGGCCTACGCCTTGAACTACTTTTTATCTATAGATTGTAATTATCAGTAAATGTCTGCCTCTTCAAATGATGCTCATGAAAATTATGTTTGCTCAATTCTGACGTCGGTTCGTCGTCGCAGTGAAAAATAAACAGAACGGTGTTTACGCTTGACTGAATTCTGAATTTTGATCGCATGGATTCAATTTTTACGTAGACTTCTCGGTAACGGAATTGTTGTCGACTTTATATTCCTAGACATGATTTCGGATGACCGTGCGAAATTCTGTCGATTTTGGAGCATGAAGCATGCAAAGAGGAGTTTTGTCGGCCATTCGGTTACTGTTCGTCTTGCTCCGCATGTCGGATTAAAATTCTAACTTCGGGTAAATGTTCCTTAACATTTTACCGGTGTTTGCTCACTGCTGCATTGTCGCTGGCTGCTGTCGGCACTGTTTGCGGGAGGTCCTGACATCCCAGAACTGCGTTCGGATTTGTTCAGAGTCTGGTTTGACCATTTTGTTGACTTCTGAGATTGGGTCAAAATTGGATATCAACAGTTGCCCCTCTTTGGGTGTTTTTGCGCAGCAAATATAGGCAAAAAATGATACGCAAATTTTGATCCACATACTCCTATCCTTTTTTATTTTTCCATGCTCCTTTGGATGATTTCACATTCACTGGCTGGATTAGAAAAATTTTCTGAGACGCCGAAGGTACTGTTTGAACACTGCGAAGTTGTTTTTCGGACCGAGATAACGCATACAAGAAGTCAAAAAACTTTTCAGAAAAAGCCAAATGGCACTGCCTCGATCCTTGCGTGGCGCCCTGCTCAAGATTGACCACCTTTTTTGTTTCTTTCTCTATAGATGCGACATTGTGGCTTTTTAAAGAGGAGCTGTGGCTGACCTCCTCACTTGATTTCTGAACTCTGAAAGTTCTCTTGGAGCTCTGCCACTTCGCTGATCGACTTCGGAAATCCTTGGCAAAGCTCTGTCAGTTGATCGATCTTGCTGTACCGGCCTTTTCATCGACGATTCCAAGTAAGTACATCATTATTTTCTTTCTGCACTTTGTCAGTTCATATTCATGTGCTAGAAATACGCAAGCATAGAAAATATACCCGTCTAGATCTTGTTCATAATATTCAAGCCCTAACCGTTATGCTATCCGTTCGGAAACGTTTAGCAAGCATTTTTTGTTTTGGATTTTGACGATGAAAAATTTATCCTTAGCTTAAAAAGATGTTTTCACAAATTTTCTTTCGACGATAACCATAGATAGGTGTTATCGGAGTCTTACATGCGAATTTTCTAGATTCGAGTAATAGATGTGTTTATTGAAGATTTATTATTTTTTTGGAAACTGAAGTTTAAACGAAACACTTTGAGTTTTACAATGAAAATCTGAAAAGTGAATGAGTTATGAAAATCCGAATAATCGAAATACTTTTAAGTTTAAAACGAAAACCCGAGTAGCTGAAATACTTCATATTTGGAAATGAAAATTCAAGTAACGAACATTCAAGTAACTAAAATATATTGAATTTTGTGATGAAAACCCGAGTAGCTAAACTACTTCGGATTTTAAACGAAAATCCAAGTAACTG
>NMUG010007380.1:0-12100 GCA_002855965.1 Monotropa hypopitys
CATACTCTAATATCTTATTTGAGTACTTATTTTTTATTGTTTATTACTTTTGTCCCTCTAATATAATTATATTTTTACTTTAGCATGGGTACAATATTGATTTGCGTATTTTGGCACGAGTATTTCACAAAGGACATTGACATAGAATATAAAAAAGAAGATTAAATATAGATAACATTCTATCGTATTCTTATTTTAACTCAAAACCAAATAAGAGAAGAAGTTGACATCAAAATTTTTATTCCGTGTCTTTAGGCACGAGTATGCGCTAATATATATATACTAGTATTTGTTCGTGTCGATGGCACTTGGAACCCGTGTAGGCTCCGTGCAAAATATGACACTTGAGACCCGTGTGGACCCGTGTGAAATATGACACTTGAGACCGGTGTGGGCCCCGTGCGAAATGTGACTGAGACAAAATGCGATGACTGGGACATAAAAGTATGACTTAGACAAAAATCATCCTGATTTGTATTGTGTTGATATGTGACGTGGCCAAAAAGATGTGACTGTAATATATTTTTATGACTGGGACAAAATTAAAATATGACTAAAACAAATAGATAAAATGTATAATAGATATATGGGTTTAATGGTGCCAGAAACAATCGTGATAGAAAATTCACTATATATAGAGAGAGACCGACATTAGCTTGGTGATGATGGGGCCATTGGCGTTGGTGCCGGAAACAAATAGCCACCCCCCGGCCAGCGTGACTTGTCCAAGTTTTCATGGGTCTAGTGGGGTCTATTTTTGTGATGATTTTCTGTCGGTATGGCTTTTAAGAGTCTCAACAACATCGATTCGCTTTTTATTTTATTTTTTATTTTTTTTGGGGGGTGCTTGATTTTTTAGTATTTGTTGTAGTCCCGAGTCAAGCAATTTGATCTATATAGTTCGTACTAAATAGTCAAACTAAAGCACTCACATTTAGATATACCATATTTGGACTTGACAAGAGCTATACGCACTACGGAATGTTAAAATTTCAGATTTAATAAGATTGGAAAAAAGGATAATCAGAATATACAATTTTATAATGAACATACCCCATGACAAAAATACAGACAATATTTTCAAATGAATATACAATTAATGAATATACAATTTTTAAAAGGCTTACAATGTGATTTGTTAATCTTAGCAAAAAGGTTAGTCATTACTTTCATATTCTTTATTCAACTGGTTTATTTTATTATTATTTTGAGATTTCTTGCGTTATTGTATTAGATTTCATCATGTAACCTTTGTTAAAGAAAGGTTAGTCATTAACTTTTGTTGAGGAGATGTGAATAATACTTTAAAATGTAAGATGAAACGAGCTCGGCTTGAATGTCATGTAAAAAAAATCAAATCAATCAAAATGATTGAACTATTAATGAACAGCTTCCAACATTATACAATTTATATTTGATCGGTAAAAAAATGCCATAGATCAAAATAACCAAAATATGAAATCAGGACAATAGAAAAAGAAATACATTAAGAGGAACGAAAACCATTCTAGTGCTGGTACTCACAAAAACAAAGCATACCTCTCAGTCTCTCTATTTTAAACAGCGTGACAAAAATACAGACAATAAATAGAACAGAAAAAAATTAGCAAGAAACCAACTCACAACACTTGGACCTTGTTTAAAACTTATTCCATTATATTTTTTTGTTTAAAACTTACTTTTGCTACTTTTATTTTTTTAAACAGAAAATACAACATGACGGTCTTGGAATCTATGGTGCACGGACAAAAATCAAATTTGAAAGTCGGTGATAATTTAATTTTAAAAGTAAATAACTAAAAAAACTTTTAATTTCTAATTTTTTTTAAAATAATAAAAACAGAAAACATGAAGTAAAATAACTTCCAAACAATGCATTATTGTTTGAAATTCAACTAGAAATTAACTTCAAGAGTTCAGCTCTAATCCTACCTGTTGATTACACATATTCTCCACCCAACAAGGGAACACTTGTACTATCTAACATTTAAGATGTTGGGTAATATGATATGATGTAGGCCAAGTTTGCTCTATTTTTTCCTGGTTATGTTTTCTGTTTTATTCAGTTTTTTTCGGTATATGTAAGTTTTGTGTTAAATTCTTGTTGGTTATAGATTCATCTTGATGTGCCAATCATGACTACATAATTAAAAAGTTCACTAAAAATGAAAATAATCCATACATATAAATATTTTTAAATTATGTTTGAACTTTTTAAATGTTTGTTTCAAAATTATTTTACTTTTTTGAAACCGTTCCACACAATAAATCAATAACCTACAAAAGTTTGCAAAAAATTAATAATTGCAAAAAATTAATAAATGCAAAAAATAGAATGAGAATGTGATAGGATATTTCCGGATTTTCTCAAAGTCATGGTTGGTTCCAAATTTTCTGAAGATAAATGTTTAGTGCATCACTTTATTATTTTAGTTTGGCATATAATCATACAAGTCTGTATGACTTCCGTGCAATTCTGGACAAGGTCCATTCAATGCGGCATAATATTCTAACAATACGGCAAGAAGATATGAAATGCGACAGAACGACGCAGAACATGTGTATGCATTTTCTCGACCAGAGAATGATGACTAACGCACATGTTCTGTTATTCTCCGCAATCGGATATTACGATTCCTAATAAGAATACAAGGAGTTCTAATTCTAATTGAATTTGGATTCTGTCTTATCACATAAAGATAAAAATTGACATGTTAGAATACTATTAAGTTTGAGATAAGAAGTTCAGATCAAACTCTAATTGCTAGTGAGAAACTAGTGATTTAGAAGAACTTTAAGACTGTGGTCACCACATAGATAAACAAACTCATATTTCCATAGCGGCGTACACATGCTATTTTGTGCATGCATAGATTTAAGAGTGTAGAAACCCATAATATTATAAATTATTCTGGAATATTTTTGTGGCATTGGTTATCATATTTGTGGTCGTATTAATATTCAGAAGTGATTTATGGTTTGAATTGTTGCGTTTATGATTGAGTTTTGAACACCTGTCATATCGATTTGAGTTTTCGGCTGACTTGGGGTATTATTAGATCGGGGACCTTGGCTATTAGTAACCCAGGTGGGTTTGGTGTTTGGGTTATCGGTAACCCTTGGTCCAGAGAAGGACCAGGTGTTGACGTTATCGACAATGCTGGTTGGGAGTGCCACATGGGTTATCGGTAAACTAGTGTATTCAGGTTGATATTTCGATATGTAGTGGTTTTCTGCAGGTGCCATATCGATATGAGTGATGTATATGTCGATATCATGGGATTAGGTTCTTCATGAGTCTCCATTTTGGCCTGAGTATATCGATATATGCCTAAGGTTATCAGTATATGTTCTGGTTATGCGATTTTAAAGTGCGGAAGTATAAAAGGCTTCTTCAACCCTTTTTTACATCAGTAACACACACACTCCCTTAACATCTCGGTTGCCTCTCCCTCCTCTCTCTAAACTGTCCATCTCTCTTCTCTCCACTATATCTATCAATCCTTTAAGAATCCGAGCTCGAGGTCTTCACTAATGTGATAGATCGGAGTGTGCTCTACATGTTCATCTATGTTTCGGCCAAGGTTGTGAAGAATCATCACCTAGGATTTCAGGATTTTCTTCTTTAAAGGTATATTTTGTCTACTTCTAGTATATATACTTGTGTTAGAGAACCCTAACATGTTTTTCTAGATAAAAATCTATGGGGATTTGCTTTATTGAAAGACTTTCAAATTTTGAACTTGGTTTTGTTGTAATTTAAAATTGGTGAGAATTGTGAGAGGTATTTGGTGAGATAAAAGATGTAATCCAAGTATTTTGGGTTTAATTTCATGTTTTAAGTAAAATCCCCGATTTTTACAAAGTTAATGTTGGCCCCGAAAGGGTATGACAACAACCCCCAAAATAAGTGTAAACTATGCAATCAAGAGAGGGGGATCAAAATGGTGTCCAAATAAATATTTCCCCAAGTAAAATGCTAGAACACAAGTGCGGAAGCAATATAAGTAGAACCGAGATTCAAGAACCAATTCCAATCGCCTTACGTTACACCTGGATTATTGCAATACGACAACGGTTAAGGTTTCCGGTTTGAAATTATTTTACGAATGTGGATTCTAAAACACTTATTATTTCAATAAAAATGCAACACCAAGCACACAAGCATACAAGGCAAGGCAAACAATCACAAGGAAAGTAAAGTGAAAGGCAAGACAAGGTAAGGTAAGATAGAACACAAGAAATATAGTGGTTCTGTTAGGCTTGTCCACAGCCTAACGTACGTCCACTCCCTTAAAACTATAAGGGTTCCACTAATAAGAAGATTACCTTAACGGTAGTAATCAAACCTTACAAGTGCCTTGAGCTTCTTTTGTGTGAGCTTCAACCTTGTGAATCTTTCGGATGTCCACAGACTCTTTCCTTGAGATGCTTCCAGGTGCTCTCCAACCTTGATAGCCTTATGGGTGTTTATCGAACCATGAGCACTTCCGAGTTCCTCCAACCTTTGATAGAACTCCTGGGTGTCTATCAAGCTCTACAATTAAGAACACCAAGTCTCTCAAGAAAGAATACAAGAAAATTAAGTATATATATAGACAGAGTATTTTGAGATTTCTAAATGACTTGGATATGTATGAAACTTGTAGGAATGAAGTCCCTGGGATGTTTAGGACCCTTACACATGTTTATATAACCACAAAAGAGAAACCAATCATTTATAGTCGTTGGGTGACATTGTCGTTGTCGCGTCCCGAAAATTTTCCAGTCTTCCCGCCCCTGCAAGGGAGGAGAGATTTCCGTACTATATCTTCTTTTGTTGGCTTTAATGCGACAGATTTTTGAAAAAAAAGGACAACTGATTTTTTTCAACTTTATAATGTCAGATTAACAACAAATTTGCAATTGCACGAATAATATACATTTTATCATTAATCTATTTTTCAGAATCGCCACCTGACATAGAGTTATGGTGTGCCAAGTCACCGATTTTTGAAAAAGATTTAGTCTACGAATTCTAGAGTTTTAGGTTCGGGGATTTACTGTTACGAGTAGTGAAGGTGTTAGGCACCCTACATCGCCCTTTTGGTACTTTATTTTTCAAATCAACCTTTACTAACTAAATTCAGACATTTCTCGGCCAAGAAAAATTAAGATGGAATATTTACAAAAACTAAAGTTAAAACTTGATGCCGATAGCATTGCTGTTGATTATTTGGAGACCCGTGGGCGTCGCTATACATGGGCTGTTGGTAAAACATGCGTAACTTTACCCGTGTAACTCCGATTGGGGCCCATAATATATCATTGGAAAGATATTGAGAAGACGCACACACTAGAATACTGCTTTGCCATATTCGAGTTGGAAAAATGGTCAAAAAACACTTCTGATAGCAGCTTCGGGCCAATTTTTTGTGTTGGGTTTTATATTGGGCTGTTTTGTTTTTATTTCTTTTATCTTGAGTTGGTACCCGGTTTGTCCCGGGCTTAGGGTTTTTTTGTTCCTTATTTAAACTTTTTTTTGTTATTGTATCGAGCAGCTTTTGATTTGAATGAAAACCTAGAGTGCGATTTTTGCACTTTGTTCCCAATCACCCGTTATTCGCCTTGAATCAACGCTTGATTGATGCCTATTGACTTGGTATTCTCTTGAATCAACAAGTTTGTATAAGAAATACATCTTTTTATTCATCCTATTCACTTGCAACCGTCATTTTCCATTGACGACTGCATCAGTTGGTATCAGAGCTCAGTTCCAATCCTTGAGAGACAATGCCGCCTAGACGCCGCCCGAACTAGGAGGTTAGAGAAAATGACAGGATTGATCGATTACAGCAGGTGGTGGAAAACCTAGCCGCCAGTGTGGCTGTGATACAGATCCAGCTTCAGCACAACAAATTCCACAGCAGCAACCACCGCAACAGCAACGACAGCCACCGCAAGTCAACCAGTAAGGAGATGATTCTGACGATGTGCTCAGCGAAGAAGAAGGCGAAGAGGAGGAGAATCCCTTCGCCAAAAGGCAACCAGTAAGGAGACCTGATAGGCAACCTCGATATCCTTATAGGAGAGAGGAACGAGAGCCTGTCATCCTTAACAACCGGTGGGAGGCGGGTCTGAGAATCGACATCCCGGAGTTCCAAGGTGGGATGAGAGCAGAAGAGTTTATTGACTGGCTCTTTGCCGTCGAGGAGGTTCTGGAGTTCAAGGAGGTCCCGGCCAGTAAACGAGTACCCATGGTTGCATCGCGTTTTCGTGGCAGGGCTACGGCTTGGTGGCAACAATTGAAGTTGAACCGTGCTCGCATGAGGAAGCAGAAGATTGATTCGTGGGAAAAGCTGAAGAAACACCTACGTGAGGCCTTCTTACCCCATAACTACTCGTGTATGGTGTACCAGAGGTTCCAAAACTTGTGCCAGGGTGAAAAATCGGTGGATGACTATACCACTGAGTTCTATAAGTTGATGGCGCTCAACGATGACGAACGACCACCTCGTGTCGAGGTACATTGGAGGATTGCAAATCCAATACCAAGACACATTGAATATGTTTGATGTATACACTATCTCTGATGCTCACCAGAAAGCACTGCAACTTGAAAGACAGATTAAGTGACGCTTGAGTGGGAAACCTGGACCACTTCTAACAATCGGGGTGTTGCCCCACTAGAGAACGTTCGTGGAACAGGTGCTGCTGGGGTTGTGCCTGCTAGGGCCCCAATTCCAAATCTCATTAGGCCCTTGGATGGAGGTGCAAGTCGCTGTTTCAAATGCGGAGAGTCTGGTCATAGGTTAGCCGATTGCACCAAGCCTGCAATTCGAAAGGGGTTGTTCATTGACAATGATGGTGTGGTGAGAGTTGAATTGGAGGAACCCCCAGAAGATGTTGTAGAAGAGCAGTTGGATGAGGATATTTTGGAGGAAGAGCATGTGACCGGTGATGACAGACCATTGCTGGTGGTTCGTAGGGCTTACCTAACTCCACGAGACTCTAGTGGTGATGGGTGGCTCAGGAACAACATCTTCCAGTCGAAATGTACTATTGGTAGGAAAGTGTGCAGGTTCGTGATTGATTCGGGGAGCTGCGAGAATGTCATATCTGATGAGTCAGTCAGGAAGTTGGGGCTGACTACAGAGAAGCACCCAACCCCCTACAAATTGACTTGGTTGCAGGAGGGGAAGAAGGTAATAGTTTCCCAACGCTGTGACTTAAATAGTCGGTCGATATATACCTAACACGTGCTGAGATGTCCCACTTGATTTTTCAAAGACCAATTCTTCAGAATATAAATGCCAAATTGATTCTTGAAGATTCATAATGAGATATTGGCCTAAGCAACTTCCGGAAAATGAAGATCTGACTTTCTATTTTTCTAGTAAATGAAACATTGGCTTAAGCCAATTTCCGGTAAATGGGAGCTAACACTGACCAACTTCCGAAAAAATGAAGTGTCCTTGACCAAATTTCCGGTAAATGGGTCTCTGACTTTTACCATATTCTGGATAACGGGGTGGGGATGGGGTGGGGATGGGGTCTCATCCACTGATCATCTTCTCTTTTTTTTATAAAATTTCACTATTCCTCTTCTCTAACATCACTTCTACACAGTGATTTACAAAAACCAGAATTTAAACTTACAGAAATATTAGAAATCGAATTATACCCACCACCAACTCTCACAACTCTTCTCAAACCTCAACATAATCACTACACCACACCCTCATATACTCCTAATTTTATTAAATCAAATCCACAGAATTCACCATCAACCCAGAAATACACATACATACACAGGCTCTAATACTTACACAGAATCTTCCCAGAAATTACATCCATCATAAATTAACTTCAAAATCATCAAACACAGAACACACACATAAACACATACTCAGTCAACCATGAACTCACGTACACACACAGCTACAATTATTCATACACACACAGCCGTACCTCAATATCAAATCAAAATCACACAACCCTAAATCCTTCAGCCCATTCTCTAATCATTTCTTCTTTCTCGAACAAATTCTCTCTCTCCTCGATAGTTTCTCTCTCTCTCTCTCTATCTCTATCTCTATCTCTATCTCTATCTCTATCTCTATCTCTATCTCTATCTCTATCTCTCCAAATAGTGGCAAAGATAAATGTGAAATGACTTGCTCCAATTGTTACATGTACTACTTTATAATTTAAGTCAAAATCATACTTTTACACCTCAAATTCTAATTTTTCTTCAAATAACACCCAACCTATTTTATTCATTATAACTCCACCACCTATCTCATTAACTCAAAGTAAAATTTTCATTCCTTCGTCATAATTAAAAAAATATTCCCCAACTTAATTTATTATGTTTCAGGCAAGGTTATCATACTCTTCCCCCTTAAAAAATTTCGCCCCCAAAATCGCAAACTAAAACATAACTTGATTCACTTTCCACTAGTTTCATTTATTATCTCATGGCATATTTTACTGAAATAACTAAATAAATTGTAAACAGATACCTGGTATCGTCTCAAGTGACCTCTATGGCTCTACAATTGCAAAGACTCTCCCCAGTTCCTTTTCCCATCCTTTATAGTTGTTGTACCCACAGATGATGATATTGGCATTCCCCGGTGTGGGCACTATGGCATTATGTGGCTGATTTCTCCGCACTCAAAACACTTCACCCTTGTAGGCTCTATTCCCTTCTTTGGACAATCTCTGACCATATGGTCCACTACTCCACATATAAAACAATGTCGCACAAATGGCGATCCCCTCGAACTAGCCTGATTAGATGCACTTTGTCTATTACTTTCCGCTGATCCACTTGGTTTTGAATTCCACTGGCCCTTCCTTGGTTGGGATTTAACTTCTCCACTCTTCGACTCACTACTCATTGATCTCCCAGAAACATCAACTCTACTCTTTTTAATGCCCTCTCTATTATTTTTTAGTTCATCTATATCCTTCTCCATTTTCTTCACAGTTTCTACCAAATCAGCATAAGATGATTCCTTGTACCCCGTCAACTTAGTAGCAATAGGTGGTATTAACCCACTCTTAAATCGCCTACACCTCTTTGCATCCATATTAACCAAATCTATGGCATACCAAGTTAATGCTTAAAATTTTGCCTCATATTCAGAAACAGTCGTATTCCCCTGCTTAAAAGATATAAACTCAGCTTTCCTCTCCAACTGATAACTTTCTAGGTAATACTGGTTATGAAACTCTTAAACAAAAAATTTCCAAGTAATTACACCCCTCACCTCAGGTACTACTCCAGGTACATGTGCTGTCATTAACCGTCTAAGGGTTTCCCACCAAGCGAATGCTTCCCCCTTAAGGCTAAAGGATGCTAGCCTAACCTTTTGTTCATCAGTTGCCTCCTGATAGACATGCTAAATCACTTGTTTAGCATGTCTATTTTATCTCTTGTAAATACATGTTTATGTCTTTTTAACAAATTTTGGTACATATTTGTGCTTAATGGTGTTTTTGCAGATTTATATTAGTTTACAGGTTTTTAGCACTTTATTCCATTTTCTCGAGCCAATTGAGAAGCCCGGGAACTGAGGAGAACAATATTTGGAGGTTTTAGATGGAAGCCGAGACATCGGGAGAAGAGAAGAATCCAATTTGGTAGTGAAAAGCACAGCAATCATAACCTGTTAGAGAAATTCAGGCGTAACCGGTTAGAACAAATTGGGCGTAACCGGTTACGCCCAGCCAGAGAAGATCTTAGAGGAAAGACTGCAGAAACCAAAGACATCGTAACCGGTTACAGACTAGAGTATAACCGGTTACGCTCAGTAAAAGATTACTTGAAGAAAGCTCAACCGTAACCGGTTACGGCATTTTTAGCGTAACCGATTACGCTTATCGCGCACAGAAATTTCTAAGGCGGTTCTTTTAAGTTGTAATTGATGGTTAATGACTATTTCACCCATCATTAAGGGTATTTTATGGGCCTCAACGTGGTAGAAGTATAAATAACTGGGATTAGGCTTGTTAAAGAATTTTTTACATAATTTTGTTCCTAATCAAAACCCTAGGGAGGCTATCATTGTTCTTGGAGGAGAGATTAAAGTTTTGGAGAAGGATTGTCACTTGTTCTCTTTGGATCTCATTGTTTTGGGTTGATTTCTTGGTAAGAACATATTTAAATCTTGTTTTGTTTATTGAAGTTTACATAAAAGTAGTTATTTTCAATTTCCTCAGGTTTTGTTCCAATGGCCTTCAATAACCCTAGATTTATATATGTTGTTAGCGTTTTCACCACCATGAGTGGCTAGATCTCTAAGGACATGGTCTTGTGAATCACTTAAGGGGTAGTGGAGTCGGATTTAGTTTAGTAATTCACTAATTCCCTCTAATAGAGTGTGAATCTCTTATTGTTCTTCATAGAAAAATCATCCGAGAATTATTTCGATGTTGTTACTGTAAATAATTTTCGTGTAAGAGTTTTCACCACTCCTTGTTCTTAACGATTATCTCCCGGAATTTATCTCGATGTTCCTACTGTGGATATATTCTGAGTTATAACTTGAGGATTGGGTTTAAAAGAATATTTTCCAAGGAATATCTCGATGTTATACTGTAGATATTCCTTGAGTTATAAAAGTGAAAGGTTTTATCAGAATATTCTCCGAGACTTTACCATAATGTTTTACTTTGGTAAGTCTTGTGAACTAAATTAAATCTAATTTCCAAATTTCTTTAAGTGTGAAACAATGACCATGTTCCTCTTTCGTTAATTTATTTCATCATTCATTAAGTATAGTTGGTAATCCCTTTAGTTCAATTCACTTGACTTTTAATGATTTTTGATTTTAAATTACAATTTTATTTTATTTTTTTAATAAATATGAAATGTTCAACTAACTGATCCGACTAGTCACTGAGTTCGACCTTGGGCTTACCACTCTACTAGTTAGAGTAGTTTGTTCTGGAATTATAAATTTAAATGCACTAGACCGAAGTCCGATAATAACGACACGGATTTTGCATCTAGCATTTTGGCGCCGTTGCCGGGGACTACGGTGATTTGTTTTTGAATTTTTAGTGTTTATTTTTCTTTTATTTTCCCTTCTCTTATTACAAAGAAGAAAAATCCAAAAAGAGTTCCAAAGAGAAGCAACGATCCAAGCAAGAAGAGCAACGCTTTCCAGGTAATTTTCTAATTGTCTCTTGCTACCTTGTGTCGATTATTGGAATCATTGTAATCTCTAGTTCAAATTCTTTGATCTAAATTTCATGTGGGCTAGATGTGAAAACCACAGGCTTAATAGAATGAATGATCAGAGAAGAGAATCAGGGAGGAGTAGCCCGGAAAATAATGAGATTCATAGCGTTCACTCCCCCATCCTCCTAATGATGAACAACAACAGTTGAACAGTTTTGAACATGTCAATGAGGAAAGGAATGGGGAAGGATCTTTTAACAATACTCCAAATGCGGATGAAATTGGTGAACTTATGAATCGCATTGTTAACCTAGGAGCTAGAGTCCCCCCACGTGATTACAATCATCCCAAAAATGGGAACTTTGGACATGCTAACATGAATAACCAAGGCAACCAACAACCCAATAACCAACGGAATGGTCAAGGGTATGAACGAGGCCAAGGGTACTACAACAATGAGGTGGACAATAATAGACCGTACAACATGTATGCGCACATGAATCCTGTTCGTGCTGTCGCACAATCATGCGTTGTCTTACCACCTCAAAGCAACCTCTTTGTTGTAAGACCTAATTTATTACCATTACTTCCTCAATTCCATGGGATAGAACATGAGAAACCATTTTTGCACATAAAGGATTTTGAGGAAGTGGTGCGTACAATGCTTGACCCGTACACTGATGAGAATGTGGCATTCTTAAAATTGTTTCCATTCTTATTAAAGGACCAGGCAAAAACATGGCTGAATTCATTGCGTTCTCAATCTATCTGTAACATCCCAAATCCAAAATACGCAAAAATTTAAAATTTTTCTGTAAAACTCCTTTGTTGCATAAAAAGCCCAAGTACTATTTCCAATACCAATTAAAAGAAATCACGGAGCTTCTACCATAAATCTCAAATAGGTCTACCATTACATATAAAACT
>NMUG010007381.1:0-12099 GCA_002855965.1 Monotropa hypopitys
AAAACATTCCAAATTCGAGTTCCAAAATTGCCCTTACTAGGCTGCATATCGATATACACTTAGGTGTATATCGATATACAGACTGTGGCTTACGAGCAGAAAGTCTGCATTTCGATATACACCCTAGGTGTATATCGAAATGTGAACAAAGGTTAACTAGGTAGTGGAATTTCAAATCGATATGCACCCCATGTGCATATTGAAATGCATTCAATCGATTGGAGCAGCAAACATACATTTCGATATACACCCCAGGTGTATATCGAAATGCATTTAATCGAAGGGTGACCAGAAGACATGCATTTTAATATGCAGCCTATATGCATATCGAAATGCAACTAAGGCCATGCCACCAGCACATCTGCATATCGAAATGTAGGTTGAGAGGAGGGGTTATGCATATCGAAATAGAGAGGGAGAGAGAGAACCAAGTATATCGAAATATTGTCTTGTCGAATGGATGTGGCAAGACCCCGAACGTCAGTAGACACTCCCGAATGCTTTTCCAAGCTCCTAAATGTGAGACCTATATTGCATATTAAGGTTTTTAATAATTAATAATTGAGGATTAAGATAATTAAAAATATTATCGAATGGAAATACAGTAATCAAAATAAATTATAGAGCTTAAGAAAATAATTTAATGATTTGTGGAATTTTTGTGGAATTTTGGGGATTTTTAGAAGTAGTTAAAGATGAAATAATCTAATTGAGGATTGTTAATTAAGTTATGGGGTCAAAATGTAGAGATTAGAAGTTAAAGAAGAATTTTGTGGTGTAAGAAGAGAATTGAGAATTTGTTGTTGTGGTGTCGACGAAGAAGAAGATCCATGAAGAAGATGGATACAGAGTTGTATCTATTTTTGCTAGATGTCGTGTAGAAGTCTGTATGCAATGAGGTGTTAAGATTAGATGAAAACAAGTGTTAAATTGTGTTGTGTTGTCAATTAAGTCTTGAAGAAATATATGCATATATATAACGTAAAGAAATGTATGCACATGTTGTATTGTGTAGAACAAATCAAAGTGTATGATTTAATAGGAGAGATTTTTATCCGAGAGAAAGAGGGTGAAAGAGACTGTAAGGTTGTGCTTGGGAAAGAGAGAGATTTTGAGTTACATAGAAATCAAATCAAGGAAGAAGAAGATGAATAGTGCATGGGAAAATTTAAGTTGTGGCAATTGTTTCTAAATTCGAATCTTTCATTTGAGGTAAGAATTTACAAACTAAACTCACAAATTCATTATTGATTTGGGTTGAGATTGAAGGTAATTAAGTAGGTTGTGTATTGAAATTTGAGTTGCAGAAGTTGTCGAGGAAGACAATGAACAGTAGATCGTGGGAAAGGAAGAACTCAAGTTGCATCAAAACTTCTGAATTTTAGTTCAACCAGTTGAGGTAATATTTCCAAATTCTAATAATGCAGAGTTGTTCTAAATTATTAGTAGAACAAGTGGTCAAATTTTGGTAGAAATCGATTAAGTTTTGATAGGCTAATTCAATGAAAATCGATTTAGAAAGGAAACCCAAGAAGTTGTAGAGTTAAAACAAAGTTCTGTGAATTTCTCTGATACCGGTATCCGGGTTTGCTGTGATATTGGTATCCCAAAAAGGGCACAAGAAACCGGTAACCCAAACTACGGTATCCCGAGCTATGGTATCCCAGAATGCCTTGTCCAGAAACCGGTACTCTAGGTATCTATCATGATACCGGTATCCAGTCTATTCATGATACCGGTATCTGGTGCTTCGGGAAAATCAGTGAATTTAAGGGGAAATTATGAATTAAATGTTTTTAGTGCCAAAAATTCAGTAGATAATAATTATGGAAATCAGAGAATATTATATTGGGAATTTAAGCTTAAATTATTAAAGAATTAATGAAGTAGAATATTTGCTTATAAAGTTTGTTTGGTTATAGGTGTTGGAGAGCCATCATCTACGACACATCGGGAAGGAAAGCAAATTATTCAATAGCTTGTCATATTAAGGTGAATACAAACAGACTTGTATAATTTAGAGTAGTTATTACTCTTACTAGTATAAATGCATTTTTGGAAGAAATTGGGGAAAGTTGGTGAAAATACTATGGATCATATGTTTTGAAAGAAAAGGTGTAATGACCTAGAATTTCAAATGTAAATTTTAAATGAAACATATTTTTATAATCAATGAATAATCGATTTATTCTTGGAAAATGAGTTTTCATAGTAATCGACGAAGGTTGGGGTTCCGATAGATGTAAATTTATCGAGTTGAGGTGGTTAGAGTCCCCGGTAGTGAGTTGGCATTGCCTTGGGTTGTTCCGGCAATGTGCCGAGGGACTTCTAGGCCTATTAGGACCCCTAAGTATTTTCTTAACATGAATATATTCTTCGTCAATGTTGTATAGAATTTGATTACAAATCCAATGCAACTTGAATCGTCTCAATCGGAGGCCGGACGAAGAAGTTATACCAGAAATACCTCAGATGTCATGTCTGCAAATTTTGCAGAGTACCCATTGCCGACCGGTCTCGGATACCGCTGTCGACCGGTCGTGGAATTTCAGTGCGTTTATGTGCCTGGCCTTGACCGGCAGAGCGAGCCGCTGTCGACCAGTCGTGCTATTTCATAAGGGTCTATTTTATGGCCTCGACCGGTCGAGTGAGCCGCTGTCGACCGGTCGCCATTTGTAATTCCAAAGAGTTTAATGAGGGGCATTGTGGTAATTTGAGGGGGGGGGTATATACATCTATAGGGCGTGTAAAACCCCATTTTTACACTCAACACTCTCTCTACCTCTCCCAAGTAAGTCTCTCCTCCTCCCTCTACATTTCTCTTCCTTTTCTCTAATGGTTGAAGGTCTTCCCTTAGGATTTTGAAGAAACCCCCTCCATTAACATTGACGAGCACGGAGAGGGATACCCATCTACGGTTTTGGTTTGTGGAGATGTGAGGAATCCCTCACCTAGGGATTTCGAGATTCAATAACTTCGGTGGGTAAAACCTCTCCAACTTTTGTGTGTGTGTATGCGTTAGTTTTCATTTGATTCATTTTGGTAGTTTATGTGTCTAGATTTCTTATGGCGGCCTAAGGAGTTTCTAGACTTATATTGTAGTCAAATACTTTTGGCTATGTGGTTAGGAATGTCTAGGGAGTTCGAAAAAATGATTGATGAACTTGTGCCCACTAGGTGTTTGATGAAATACCCAAGAGGCTTGTAAATTGAATTGGTGAGAGTCAAGTATTGAATTGTCATTAATTGGGTTGGTGTGTCTCCTTAGACAATGTGAGAGTCATGTATTTGGTAAAATGTTCGATTGGGTCGCAAAGTCAAATCGTGATCATAGGAACTCTAAGGAAGTCCGTAGTGTTATCAAATGACCATGGAACCCATTGGACACCAAGTGTTCGATGAAATTCCAATAGTGATCATTAAATCAAATTATGTGCATATGTGACTTGCCTAGGTTCATTGAAGTAGAGATCGTCATGTTGGGATTGTCTTTGGGTTACTTCTTGTATTTTTGGTGTATTGACCTAGTTAGGAATTTGAGTGGTAAAGAATCAAGAAATAAGGTAGCCCCTTTATGTTGTTGAGATCAACTTGGGATCTCCCTTGACATTGTCAGGACTGAGTTATTATTTGAATAAGTTAACTTAGTGATCCAATATACCTAAGGAACGTCGAATGTGGAGGATGTGCCCTACGAGGGCTACTTGTACCAAATCTTGAATCCTCCGCTCATGACTCACAAATATAATGGAATCAACCGGAAATAAAATCTCTTAACGACATGGAATCATAGGGTATGGTGGCCCTCCCAATGAGTTGGGCAACACTAGAATGTTTGGCGGGAATAGACTGAGGTCGTAACTCCATGGATTGTCACACCATCCACGACATTGTGCACGACGGGAACATACAGATGTTGGACTTCCTCGGTGGTCGCGCCACCATGTTGAGCACAATGGGGGTAGCGTAGCCCTCCTAACGAGTTGGGGAATTATAGAAGGAAAGGATAGTGTGTTGTCAAGCCACTATGTCGATCTCATCAAATATGATATGACTTCGAAACATAATGAATGGAAGTTTGGGATAATTTGGAAGAGTCTTGGTTAGATGCCTCCACGGAGTATCCACTGTATGAGAAATGAAACTATGATGGAATTTCAATATCAATCCATAGTATGGGCTATGGAGAATTAATCAAGAATGGACTTAAGAGGTGATTCTTGGATTTACACCGATTGCAATGTTTTGGAAAACTTTCGAAGGATATGAATTGAATGTGTAACAAGAATATGGAAACACCATTGAATCATCCAGATATCTCAAAGTGGTACTTGAATCAAATCCATGACAATGTCTAAGGTTAGAAGTGTTCGTGTGGCATGCTAGTGATTGGTGTATTGGTAAAGTAGCCCGTGGTCTTTTCTCATAGTTATGTGTGATAGCCTTGTTCCAATTGAAGAATGATTCAGGTTATGAGAGTTAGCGGCGTTGTAGCGAAATGATTCTTGGTTCCTTGTAGCAGATGTAAGTGCTACGTTCCAGATGTGATCTATCTTAGATGAGTCTCGAAAACTTTAGTAAAGGGTCCATTGATATTGAGGATGTGAGTCTTTATCCATTGTTGGTTGTATAGTCGAGCTTAGTGTCCCTTGAGGAGTTTCAGTCACTTTATATACTTATGTTCTTCCTTTTTTTTGCATGCTTGCTTGTGGACACTTGTGCACATACCCTCCATATGTATGCACTGTAGTAGTAGTGGTTTTTCTCATTGAGCTGTGGTTTGATCAGACCCTCCTTCTTTTCCCTTTTCTAGTTCTGTGTTGCAGGGCTAGGAGGACTTGGTGACTTAAAGTTCGAGTCAGCTGGTGGGTTTTCTCGGGCTTTGCTATTCCAATTTCAGTTACTTCTCTTTTACTTGTAGCTCGTTCTCTTTTCACTATAGCAGTTGTAGTAGACTAGTACTTGTACTTTACTTCTGCTCTTGTACATTGTTTGTACTTCTACTTTGTACTGCTCTGTGGTGTAATGATAAATTCAACTCAATGTATCTGGATGGCAAGTAGTTGTATCCCCATGTTTATTATTTAAATTGTTTTAAATTGTATTTCAAAAGATGGTTTGAAAATCCGGGGCGTGACAACTTGATATCAGAGCTTTCAGTTTGAATACCTTGGAGCTGTGAGGAGACATTTAGTCTCCATGGGTTCTCTTGGTCATTACATTATTCTTCGATCGTGTCTGTGTACTTGTTGTGCACTATTGTACCTTGACTCTGTGTCTTGGAGGTATCCTGCTTGTTCTGTCTCCTTCCATGAATGTTGAGTTTCTCCATCCTTTGGAAGTTGAGTATTGATCTCTTTTGAGAAGTCTAGTTGCCTTGCGATGACTGTGTGCTCTTGTGTCCTCATTCTTAGTGATCATGATGCATCCTTTGCGGTTATTATTTGACCTTAGGTTCTTCTACTTTTCTAGAGTGGAGTTTGTGGTTTGTGGTAAAATGACATTTGTGGAAATATTCGAGGTTGTCGTTATGGTTATCCCCCGTCTTGTCGTTGGTAAGGCAGAACTTGGGTCTTGTTGGCGCGTTGTATTAGGACTTTGGTGATTTTGGTTTTGGAGCCCTTTAAGTCTCAAAGTTTGGTTGTCTTTCCATGTTGGGGTGTGAACCCTCGTGTAGTAGTTGATAAAATAGGCCTTATGGTCCATCCGAGTTTATATTTTCTCTTTTGTTTTAGTGGAAACCTTGAGACGTTACCGAGATTTTCTAGTATTCTTATTTAAGGAGTATGACCCATTGGTCATATCTCTTTGTAACTCCCAAACCTTCTAATCCATCACTTAACACCCCAAAACTCTTATATTCATTTAATTCACCTCTAACTCATTAATTCCAAATAAAAATTCCATTTAACCTATAAAATTAAAATAAAAAATATCCCCCAACTTTTATTATTTTCAGGCACGGTTATTACAAGAAATTCCAAAATCATTCTCAGCTTTGATTGAGGTATGATCCTATTTATCAAAAGGATTAGGAGAAAAGAGGATAGTGTAGAACATAAGTTTGAAAATTTATTAGAAATTTTATCAAGTGTTCAAATTTATTTCAATTTTTGATTTTTTCACTAAGGATGAGTTTCTCACCTATTGTTTCAATTTTCTTAAGCACAAAGGAATTGCTAAAAATTCAAGGAAGTAGTGGAAAAGGTAAATATAAACCAAATTTCATTCAACTACATTAGAGTTCAAAAAGATTACAAACTAGAATGATAAAAGAAAAAATTCTCTAATCAGATGGAATATGATCAATCTTGCCAAAAGATGCGTCAATAATAGCAGGAGCATCAATAGTTGAAGGATCAGTGGTAGATGCATATGTAGTTGAAGGCTCGAGAGGAGTTGGTGTATCAGCTTGGATAGTAGTTGGCTTAGTATGAGGCTCTTCATCAGGTGGTAGAGCAGAAGTAGAAGCATCAATAGCTGAAGTTGGGCGCTGTGTGGGAGCAACACCAGGAATAGGGGAGAGGATGTCTTGAAACAATGGGGAATCTTCTAGGGTTCCCAAGAAATTAAGGGTTTTTATTCATTTTTATGAACAAAGTGTTGGTGAGGGAAGGAGTTGGGCAGATAAAGGCATCCTTTCATGCTTCAAAACCAGAGTCCTTACCTTTCTCCCGATTAGCAACAATAGAAGCAACACCACCAACATTAACATTGGCATCAATGATACAAGATTCCAATTCTTTTTTAAGTTGCTTACTCTCAGCCAGGACAGATTCCAGCTTGAGAGCTAAGCCAGAAGATTGTTTTTTTCTCTTTGTCATCTAGATTTGCCAATTTCTTGATCTGAGATGCAGACTCAGTCCGAACAATTTCAGCCTTCTTCTTTGTTAGAGTAACCTCTTCTTGGGCGACTACCAATTGAGTTTCACTTCTTATTTTCTTATCTTGATATTTCTTATTGTTGGATACGACCATCTCCAATTTTTGCTCTACATTATTGATGGAGGCTTCAAGCTGCACACCTTTCTGTGCGATCATGTATATCTTCTGGTAAGCATGCAGAAGCAACAAGCAGTTAGATAAAGAAGAGCAAGAAAAGACAAGTCAGATAAACAACCGATTTGAATGCATACTTTGAAAGTGTGAGATAAAGATGTGTACAACAAACTTAGAAATGATTGATTTGCTTCAACATCCATGTTCTTTAGAAGAAACAAAGCATTTACTAAGACCATGGATGTGCGCTATCAACAACATTTGTTGGTCGGTCATACATGCTGAGATTGGGAGCCCACTGCTCGACTATGGTATGCTTTCCCTTTTCGATAGCAATCATTACACAATTTGGAGGATGATGTCTTGGATTAGGTCTGATCCTAAAATACACTATCGCTTGGACCACCGAGGAGGATCCTGAGCAAGAGAAACAGAGACTTCAAGAACAAGTAAAGAAGGGGATGTGGGATTAAATGAAGAGGGAACAACAAAAGAAGTGGGAGCAACAGGAGAGAGGAAAGAAGAGATATGGATGTCAAGAATTAGTACATATGTTAGGGGGAAGGGGTACGAGATTTTCTTGTTGCAAAGTTTCACTTGGCTTTGGTTTGGAGGTTTGAGTGGGTGACTTCTTAACAACCTTTTTATAAGCAAGCCCGATGGCATCAAAGTCTTTGGATGACATATCATAGGGGTTTGAGCTATATCCATAGGATGGAGATGAGATTCTTTAAATTAACCAATAAAAACAAGACAATGAGATGAGGGTTGATTGGGAGCAACAAAAGCCTGATCGAAAAGATGATCCAAAGAATCAAATTTTTCTGGTTCAGGATGGGGGTCAGAAGAGCAGGCTAGGCAATTCGTTCAATTTGTAGATCAATAGTGTAACGACCCAGATTTTCAAACCATTTTCTGAAAATGCATAATACATATAGGAGGTGACTCACTACCCAAATCATCAATCCACATGGCATCCAACTAAGTGAAATAAAATCCAATAATATGGTACAATGGTATAGAAGAGTGCAATGAAGCGAAAGAATAATAAATACAATAGTTGACTACAACATCTACAAGGATAAACAAAACTGAAAGTGCAAGGGAGTGACAACCTCCAAAGAAAATCCTGCTGCTACTCCAATAACTCCAATCAACAAGCCCTCCTATCTATGCAATACAAAACACTTGGGGGAAAGGGGAAGTGGTCTGATCAATCCACGTGCTCAGTAGGAAAAAACCCTAACTACTACCAAGCATGCATATAGTGGGTGGGTGCCCAAATGTCCACATACAAGACGTGCCAAAGACAGTAAAAGAACCCAAGCCTTATGATATGCAGACATATCCTCAAGATGCAGTGGACACATGTATGTCACCGACAATGAATGTAAACTCACGTTCTCAATACCTCAAGAGTGTAAGATGAAGGTCTCGAAGGCCCAACCAAAATAAACTACAACCCGAACACTAGTTTGACCTTCACTACTAGGGTAAGACAACCCTAAGGACCTACTAGAAGGACCCAAGAAAGTACACCTCCAAGACATCACTTACTAGCTCATCCCAAATTCTCTTTCAACCTTAAACATTATTATGGATTGAGTTCATTTATAACTTTGAGATATTTGAGTGATTGAAGTAAGTTTCCAATTCTCTCAACCTTGACAAAACAAGAGAGCTATATACATCCACCTTGACGAAACAATGAATAATCAATTTTTTCTTTATTATTATTATTTCACCGCATATTCCCACCTTGACGAAACAAGAGGGTCACGTATCTCAACCTTGACGAACAAGGGAGTAATCATAGTGCTAAGTTGTCCTGAACCCACTTGCCAGTGCTTCTAGATTATTATGGGACTTACATGGGAACTCGTATCTCCTCTTTTGGCCAAAGACTTATTTTCTAGATCCTCACCCATCGGTGATCACTAGATATTCTGTGACTTACAGGAACACATCTCTCCCACTTAACACGCTTAAAGGTGATTGATATCACCGTGGATACGAAATGCCCAACATCATTGTTACTGTATTATCATACCTTTTCATTTAATTTGTGAATCATAGGTGAAGGGTTCAAGATTGAGTGCGAGTAGCCCTCGTAGAGCACATACCCCATATTTAACATTCATTAGATATGTTTAATCCATTATTAGGTTCTTCAAGCTATAGCTCAACCTTGATGAGATCAAGGCAGACAATTGTTTGTCTCAATACCTTCAACCTTGATGATATCAAGGGAGGTCCAAGTCAACCGAAACAAGATTAAGGGACTACCACACTTTTTATCATGTTTTTACCTATTGACCTCTCAATCAAATCAAGACACCAAAATACACGATGGGAGCCTCCAATGATTCAAGAAACACCATTTCCCAACAAACGTACCTAGGCAAGCCACGGATAATCCCAAATTCACTCCAATGCCCAACTTAGGAATTTCATCGAACACTTGGTGTCCAATGGATTCCAAGGGCATACAATTATTTTAATGGACTACTCTCACACAAACACGTACACGAATGGGTTCTGGATCAACCGTATGGTCATATTCCTCCAAAGTTTGAGTCAAGGGATATCTTAAGAATTTCATCGAACATGTGGTGTTCATGAATTCTAAGGGCCCTATATTATGCTTACAAGACTTCTCTCTATCACCCAACCATAACCATAATCCTCAACATTAAGCCTAGACAAATCCTAGGCCACAAAACGAGATCAATACACCATGACTACGAAAACAAGAAGAATGATACACTCAAATACACATACAAGATAAGAGTAAGCGATTTTACCCACCGAGAAATTCAAGTCTTGAAAACTCTGGATGAGATATTCTTCACACCACCATGAACGAAATACACCAATATAAAGCTCTTGTCATCCTCTTTAAGGTTTGCGAAGAAGATTTTCTTCAAACCCTACCCAATCTCTTTGAAATGTAGAGAGAAGGGAGAGAGATTTGGAGAGAATAGAGAGAGAGAAACGGTAGAGAGAGAAGGTGAAATGTGTTCTGAATGAATGAGATAGGGTTTCTCTCCTTATGTGTGTGTATAAAACACAAGCGAAAACACCATAATGCCCTTACTTATCCTTCTTAAAATTCAGTCTGATGACCTTATATTTCGATATACGGCAAAGCTATATATCGATATGCAATGCTTCTGGTGAGTCTATATATCAAAATACAACTCCACTAGCCATATCGAATGAGTGGGTATATCGAAATGCAATAAGTATGGAAGGGAACCGTATATCAAAATACAGACATTGTGCATATCGAAATGCAAAGTCAGAGGACTTGTATATCGAAATGCAAGGTCTGTTGCATATCAAAATGCAATGTCAGAACACTTACATATCGAAATAAAGACAAGATGCATATCAAAATGCAAGATCAGATCACCTGTATATCGAAATGCAATAGTGAGATGTGAATTCCCTTGAGTATATATCAAAATGCAAAGGGGATTTGCCTCCCTCCCACAATGGATATCGAAATGCACTTGGGGCAAGAAATGGGTAGACAACCCCCATATCGAAATACACACATCCAAATCAACGCAAACCAACCTGATATCATTTCACTCTCATAAACAAAGTCCAATTTCCAATAATCTTTTATTTAACCAACAAGACGAGGATTTGGGATAATAAATCAACCAAAAATCCAAAAAATGGAATTAAAATTCCAAAATTGATTTATAAAATTCTGAGTCGTTACAATTCATACCCCTTAAAAGCATTTCGTCCTCAAAATTGCATAGGATAGAGGTACAATGGGATACAGTATCACGAAGAGAGTACAACAAGGTACTATACAAGGGAAATGGACACAATCAAAATGGAATGCATGGATGATAATCGGCGAGAATATGTCATCGCACCAATAACCCACGATTATTATTAACAGACGCATTGCATAGAGATGCCTCATAACCCATGCACCAAAGAATACATACAAGATACACCGATACACCGAGGATACTCAGATATGACAAGAATACATCGGCACACCAACTACCCACGTACTCACAAGCACTCATCACGTAATACACACACATGATCTATGATATTGACTCATACACACAACACAACACACACGTCCTAGTGCGATAACTGTATGACATTGGTGATTTGTTTTGAGATGCTCCGACCGGTAGCACTTCTCAAACCAATTCACACACGTCAAACATATATCACATAGTCAAAGGAAGATACTCATACACACCAAAATGTATATGTGCTAGCCCAAACAACATGGTAATCGCTGTCGTGCGCGAGTCAAAAATAATATTTATAACTGAGAATTAACGCTACTATGCAGTAGCGATAAGTCATGAGTCGATCACAGGGAATGTGGAATGGTCTCTATAATTAAATTAAGGTTCCTTAGTAGGTTTGGGAAGGAGAGAGTTTGATTTAGTGTTTTGGATTAAACTAAGAACTAAAGTATTTCTAACTAAATGAATAACTAGCCTAAGGGTTCGAATCCACTCCACTCGCTTGTATGATAGGTTCAACAATTAAAGATCATTATTTGGTTTAGAAAATCCACAGTATGTGTCACTCATACGAGATGTAATCAAGAGGATGATTGTGAATCATCGAATAGCATGAGGTATCGTCGTTTGGCACGATCCGTCTTACAAGCATAATCTGTCTCAATCGACACGGACTGTCTAATAGCACAGACCGTCTTACAATGTATAACCAATCTTATTCATCCGAATGCAAATAATGAATACCATTGCATGTAACGAAAGTATAATGGAAAGGATTAAACAGAAAACATAGATCCACTTAAATTCATACAATCAAACCAAGTAATATACAAAGGATACCTACGATACATAGAGTGCAAGATTCATCGATCCCCTACGTGGGGAGACTAAACGGTCATAGAGGTGGCGTCCATAGAAGGTGTGGTGACCTATTTCTATCGGAGGCTTCTCTTGGACTGCTAGGCCTTCGGACACTGGGAATCAGCTTTGACCGGAGGTTGGTGTGGTCCCTGCAAACAAGTAAATGGGATCTTCGTGCTTGGCTCCTGTAACACGAGGGTGAGTGCCCGCCGGTGGGGTTTTAACC
>NMUG010007382.1:0-12099 GCA_002855965.1 Monotropa hypopitys
CAATTGGTTTTGGGGTGGAACCTCAATTTCCTTCATGGTATCAGAGCCAGGCTTCACGTGTTGGGCCCAACGGCCACACGTGCTCCCACGTCGCCCGATATGTGTTGTCCACGTGTTAGGCTTGAAAGTTCGCCACACGTGCGGGGGCGTGTTGAGAGTATTTGTCCCACATTGAAAAAGTTAAGGGACCTAGCATGGGTTTATAAGGAGTTGGGCTACTCCCCCCATCGCCAATTGGTTTTGGAGTGGAACCTCAATTTCCTTCAATAAGGATAGGCGCGGAAGTTAGCCTTCTTTTCAACTCCTCAAAATATGCTTCACATGCATCATCCCACAAGAAACGGATATCCTTGTGAGTCAATCGAGTCATAGGAGCTGCTAGGCGTGAAAATCGAGAACAAACTGTCGATAGTAGCCTACAAGCCCAAAAAAACTTCGGACTTCAAATACATTGGTCGGACGCGGCCACGATGTGATAGCCTCTATCTTTGCTGGATCCACAGATACTCCATCTTGAGACACGGCATGGCCTAAGAATTTCACCTCGGATAGCCAAAACTCACACTTACTGAGCTTGGCGAACAAGTGATGCTACCTCAAAAGCTCAAGAACAATACGGAGGTGAGTTTGATACTCCTCCTCCGATGGAGAATAGATCAAGATGTCGTCGACAAATACCACCACAAAGTTGTCCAAGAATGATCGGAAGATACAATTCATCAAGGCCATGAATGTTGCAGGAGCATTGGTTAAACCAAAAGGCATAACCACGAATTCGAAGTGGCCATAACGTGTACGAAATGCAGTCTTAGGGATATCGTCCTCTCGAACCCGCAATTGATGACAGTCTGACCTCAAGTCGATCTTGGAGAAATAGGTAGAACCCCACAATTAGTCAAAGAGATCGTCGATCCTAGGCATAGGATAATAATTCTTCACAGTGACACGGTTTAATTTACGGTAGTCAACACAGAGACGAAGGGATCCGTCCTTCTTGGCAAAAAGAGCAGGAGCTCCCCAAGGAGAACTTGGACGAATGAAACCCAACTCATAAAGCTCCTCTATCTGCGATTTAACTCTCGTAACTCGGTCGGAGCAAAAAGGTAGGGTGGGATGGAAATAGGCGACGATCCTGGAAGAAGATCGATGGAAAACTCAACTTCCCTTCTAGGAGGTAGACCCCGCAACTCCTTCGGAAAGACGTCCGAAAATTCACAAATGACCAAAGGTAGTTCTTGGCGAATGGAAGCATCCTCGTCAAAAGCTAAACTTACGAGCAAACAAAAAATAGATTCATGATCCCTCGGATCATATAAACTGGAATCAAGAGGTTCTCGTCGATCCCCATAAAAATAAAATAAATCCCCTTCTGGAGGTTAGATAAGGACACGGCGACGATAACAATCGATGGTGGCATAATAGGTCGACAACCAGTCCAAGCCCAAAATAAGGTCGAACCCAGACATTCCCAATATTATAAAATCGAAAGTGAAATGTCGGTCAGTGATTGGCATCTCGCACTTACGACAAAAACGACTCAGAGGAACCCGACCTACAACTGGTGACTCAACTAACAATAGTGGATCGAACACCTCTAACTCCAACCCCAATGCCGATGCAAATGATGATGCCAGGAATGAATGTGATGCACCAGAATCAATAAGAACAGTAGCCTAAAAGTTGAAAATAAGAACGGTACCGCAAACAACAGAAGCATCAGGCTACTGTGAGGTAGTCTGTGGTGCGATAGTTGGAACTGCATAAACTCTGTCATGCGTCATTTGGCCATGCCCAGAACCACCGCACTGATCGGATGACTGCCCTGGTCCCGAGGGACCCTGTCTCTCTACTCTAGAACCCTGACTGGAAGAAGCTAGAGCTACCTGGAGATGTTGTTGTCCCCTGGCCTACTCTGACTTGGACGAGGCTGTTGTACGGACCCAGTCTCACTACGCTCTAACCCTTTGGATGAACAAGATCTGGATATGTGGCCCACCTGGCCACACTCGAAACAAGTAACCCGGGAACACTCAGAACGGTAGTGTCCCTACTGATTGCACCGATGACATATCACTTGACTTCTAAAGGAAACTCCTTGGTTCCCTACACTTGCTTGCTACGAAGCACGGGTACTCCGAAAACGGTGTCGTGCGAGTACCGGGTACTCCGTGGGTATGGGTACGGCAACGGGTACGGCTGAAAAGTACCCGGTACGGCAAAAAAGTACCTGGTACTTTTCACGAAAATGGGTACGGCGTCGGTACGTTGGTGGGTACGGCAACGGGTACGGCTGGAAAGTACCCGGTACGGCAAAAAAGTACCCGGTGCTTATATCTGTCTACGAGGATAACGAACTCTGTTGACAAACCTTTTTTTTAAAGAACTCTGTTGACAAACCTTAGGCTTACATCCATTTTGTAGGAATAGTAACACTAACCTATATGATCCGTTTGGCAGAACTTTACGTTTTTTCGCTGCTATTGATGTTTATTGATAAGTATATCCATTGTTGCTGTTTTCAATTGCAATCGTCTAATGCATTATGTTAATCATCCAGGTACTTTATAAATTTTCAATCCAGGACATAGCAAGTAATTGTCATGACCCAGAAATCTGTATACATACGTACTCCATAAGACATGTGTTAACATTAATATGCCAACGTTTTTGGGTTGGGTCACAAAGCAGCTGATAAGTTGCCTTTACGTATGTGAGGCTCCCATCAACTTGTTTGTTTGTTTCTATTTAGTCATTTTTTTCTTTCCTTTCTTTTTTCTTTTGATTTGAGCACATATCATATCACGTCCCAAAAATACTCCAAAAAACTGAATACTTCATTAGAGAAAACAACAAACCAAAAATACTCCAAAAAAGGAGAAATTGTGGTTTCATGAATTACTTCCTAAAAACATAAAAAGATATTTAAAAATATTAAAAAATAGCGTCGTACCATAGCCGTACCCGTACCCAACTTTTTTAAGTTTTACCGTATGCCGTACCCGCACCCGTACCGCGTACCGGTACCCGTGCTTTGTATCTTGCTTGTGACTTTTGCCTTCAAAAGCGTGATTGTTCCATTTTCCTCTTCCTCCCAAAACTTCCTGAAGAATTGCTTGAACCAGAAGATTGACCCTGTGGCTCCCAGACTCGCAGCTCCCTTACTGGCTCCTTCTTAGATTCCACAAGTCGAGTGCACTCAACTATCTCTGCAAAGTTTCGAATTCTATGGCACACAATGAGGCGCTGGATGGACGGATGAAGTCCCCTCTCGAACCTCTTGCATTTCTTTTCTTTAGAATTTACCCAATCTTGAGTGAATCGCAACAATGCCTGGAATTTGATGGTGTATTGCGTGACGGTCATGGATCCTTGCTCTAGTCTCTCGAATTGCTCCCGGAGTTGATCTCGGTATGATTCGGGGAAGTATTGACCTTCAAAGATTTCAAATTCTGCCCACGTCATGTCCCCTATAGGATCCAGGACCATTTGTGGGTTGTCATCTCTTGTTGTCCTCAAAGCATCCCTTGCCTCTAGGATCGACATCCACCACTCATTCGCCTCTCCAACGAGTTGGTACGTAGCAAGCGAAATACGAAGCTTACTCTCAGAAATCTCTAACATGTCAAAAATTTTGCGGATCTCTGTCATCCAATGGTTTGCCTCTAACGGATCACCCTCACTATTGAACTTGGGAGGATCCATCCTCCGAAATTCGTGGAGAGATTCAGAAACACGACTCTCTGTGCCCTCTCTTGGCACAGCAACTTCACAACTTGCCTCAACCACGGCTAATGCCATTTCCCGAATAAATTGCCCGGCGTTGGCCATCCCTCCTAGGATAGGCCCATCAGGTTGGACATTACCAGGGAGATTCCTTGGATGTCCATTGACCTCTTCGCAAACTGCATTTGGGATAGGGATCCCTCTTCAGCCTCGGCCACGACCAATGACATGTCGGTTAGACATGGGTTCTACAAGAAGGAACGCATACCACGTCAACAAGAGGGGAAGACGAACTCAACGTACAATCACCAAGGGTTACCCATAGGAGTAGGGTAAGAGCATCAACAAACTCGAGATAGACATCAACAATGACAATTATGGAAGGAACAACTCGCAGACAACCAAATAAGGATCAAATACTTTTTATCATCAATTCTGACAAACTAACGACTCTGGAGTGGAGAACTAACCTACCACTACCCTGAACCAAGAGCCTGACAAGCTAAAGACTCTAGATGGTTTTGCAACTTATATCTAAAATACAATTTTCCTAACAACATAATAAAATCCTAGGAAAATAGCCAACACACTAAAAATACTAACAATATCGGCAAACACCATATTGATGTAGCAAATCCAGTCAATTAGGAATTAGTTTGATTTGGTGATGTGGTCAATTGTAGAATAGGATGTTGAAATTCAAATGTGTACATGAGTGAGTTTTCTCAGAACATAAAATGAAATTACCATGCCAGAGAAGCTCCCAATAAGAAAAACCTTCCTCCCTAATTTATCCATCAAGATCAATGCAATAAGGGATATGTCACTTTTACTGGTACATGAGTGAGTTTTCGCAGAACATAAAATGAAATTACCATGCCAGAGAAGCTCCCAATAAGAAGGACTTTCCTCCCTAATTTATCCATCAAAATCAATGCAATAACGGAGCCTGAAGATATTTATATTCCTTGGTCAGAGAACAGTATCAATCAGAAAACGGTGTCATTAAACTTTCATATGAGGAGGGGGGGAGCAAAATTATACCTAACAAGTTGGCAATTCCTATGAAGATGTTCGCAAGGTTTGACGATACTCCCGCACTTCTAAATACAGTTGAAGAGAAATAAAATACAGCATTTATTCCTGATAGCTGTTGTAAAGCAAATAAGGTTGCCCCAATAAAAACAACTGCAAAAGGAAGACGTGAATACAAAAGGATTTTGGAGGGCAAAAAGGAAAAAGATAAACTGAGAGTGAGGCGCAGCAGAGACAGTAAGTACCATTGTCATTCAACCCTCGGCAGTAAACAGAAAAAACATAATAAAAATAACAAATCCCAAAAAAATATACCTCTGAAATGGCGACTATAAAGCAATTCCGAGAATTTCATACTATCAGTCTCGTCCCCTCTGTCCAACTTGGACAATTCTGTCATTGCAGATTTGACATGAGATCCTCCTAAAAGCTTCTCAAATTCAGTTTCAGCTTCAGCAATTCTTCCACGCTATTACACCAAGAACAAACTCTCAGCATTTTCACATCACAATTACATAATGCAAGAGCAGTTGGTAAATTTTACCTATTTATTGCAAAATATGACTCATGCCATACAGTCTTAATGAACAGAAAACATTACAACAATAAAAACAAGAACTACAATGTTTTAAGATGGAAGAAAAATCAGATACAGAGCAAAACATTGCACAAATAATGCAACGTCAACACTAGAAGTTTCTATAGCAGCTAATCTCTCTTGTTGACATGAAAGTTGAAATGTTAGAAATCATGTAACATTCTTCTAGGTAGAGAGAGTATCTATCTCAAAGTTTGTAAGAGGTCCTAAATAAGATATTGTTGTGGATGTGAGTGGAAGTGAGCCGTCTAGGAATATTGGGAGCACTATAGTGGCTCGAGATCACTGGAGGTGGAGGAAAAGAGAGCTCAGGCCACCATTAGAAAGAGGGAGGGACGGCAGCGCAGACGGGTCAACCAGAGTAAGGTGTGGTATGTGTGCATTCAATATGTTCTGAATGTTTGTCTTCAATAATGCATCAACCAATTCCTATATAAGAGCCTTGGAGGAAAGGGAGGCCAACTAGTTAGCTTCCTTCTTATTGGTGGAGCAGAATGGAGGTCGACTGCTTTCTATTCAAGCATACTCAGAACTTGAATTTTGTATCATGGGACACAAAGATGCTTCAGGTAATATGTGAAGGCCCATATCAAAGGACATGATAGGTATGATACAGGTCCCTAGGTGTCAAGTGGTCGTTGGGATACATCTTCAGAGATGTAAGGCAGACTAACATGAATTGTGAATGACCCAATATGGAGAACTTCATGGGTACAACCCAAACACCCTCAAATATACAGCACATATATTACTACTACACCGCTGGAAAATCAACCACCGCTATAAGATGTTTCCACGATAACCAATAAAGAAAACATAATTAAACCATGTGCAATAACAAAAGTAGTTTATTACACATTCATAAAATCTACTCGAACCAAAGGGACACCAAGCATTAGGGAAGCGATAAGCACAGCAGTAGCAGAAACAGAGTTAAAGAACAAAGGAAAGAACCATAATCAACTCCAATCTCCATCACCAACTCCAGCTCCATTACCAACTCCAGCTCCATCACCAACTCCAGCTACATTACCAACTCCAGTTTCTGATTCTTTGCCTGACACATTTGATAATGATCACTCTCCTTCTGTTGATATTGATGATGCTCCTATTGCTCTTAGGAAAGGCGTTAGATGTTGCACCCAACATCCTATTTCACAGTTTGTTTCTTATCACCAATTATCATCCTCCTATCGTGCATTTGTCTCTTCTCTATCTTCTATTCATACCCGGCAGGAATGGAAGGAAACTCTCATAATACCTAAGTGGAAAAAAGCTATGGTAGAAGAAATGGCATCCTTGAAAAAAGAATGACACTTGGAAACTAGTGACTCTTCCAGAGGGAAACAAAACAGTGGGTTGCAAGTGGATGTATACGGTAAACAAAGAGTCGATGAGGTACAAGGCAAGACTGATTGCTAAGGATTTTACTCAAACCTATGGTATTAATTACGATGAGACGTTTGCCCCCTTAGCAAAGATGAACTCTGTGCGAGTTCTATTCTCTTGTGCTGTCAATTTAAATTGGCATCTTCATTAGTTTGACGTGAAGAATGCATTTCTTCATGGTGAGTTAGAGGAAGAGGTGTACATGGCTATCTCATCGGACTTTTCTTCATCTCAGACTGAGGGAAAATGCATAGATTGAAAAAGGCTCTTTATGGGTTGAAACAGACACCTAGAGCATGGTTTAGAAGATTTTCAAAGGCTATGTCGAGGTTTGGTTACCGACAGAGCCATGCAGATCATACTATGTTCATCGAATGAGGTACTGGTAAGATTGCTATCTTTATTGTTTATGTTGATATAATAATGACATGCAATGATGTGGAAGAGATTCTTAATCTTAAGTCTAATCTGTCTCAAGAATTCGAGATTAAGGATTTGGGTTCACTAAGATATTTCCTTGGAATGGAAGTGGCACGGTCTGATAGAGGTATTTTTATCTCCCAACGAAAGTATATTCTTGATCTTTTGAAAGAAATGGGTATGTTGGATTGTAAACCTGTAGATTCTCCTATCGAGGGAAATCATCACCTCAGTGCTGATACGGGGGAGCACACTAATAAGGAGAGATATCAGTGTCTTGTGGGTCGACTAATATACTTAGCTCACACTCGACCGGATGTTAGTTATGAAATGGACGTGGTTAGTCAGTTTATGCACGATCCTCATACTTCACATCTAGATGTAGTGTATCATAACTTGAAATATCTGAAATCAGCTCCAGGAAAAGGATTTTGTTCTCTAATCATGGTCATCTTAGGTTGGAGGCATTTACTGATGCTGATTGGACTGGTTCTCTGGATAATAGGCTCTCTACTTCTGGTTATTGTATTCTTTTTCGGAGAAATTTGGTTACTTGTCGAAGTAAGAAGCAATCAGTGGTCGTCAGGTCTAGCGCAAAAGCTAAATATAGAGCTATGGCTCATGGCATTTGTGAGCTTCTGTGGCTCCAAACTTTGTTACATGATCTCGGAATTTCGAATAGCGGTCCTATGAAATCTTCGCACCAACTTGAGAGGGAGTGTTAAGTAATAGGTGTAAATAGTTAGGAGTTAAGGGGCCTTTGTGTATTCATTCTTTTTTCCCTTTTTCCCTTTTCTATATATTTGTTACACATTGTAATTAACCCTAGGTAGTTGTAATCGGTTGAAGTGTAAATACAGTTTTCTCTTTGAACAAAAACTTTGAAGATTTGTTACATCTATGACAAACCATTATGAGCGTGCAAAGGGAGGGGGGATATAAAATAGTTGTTCAAGAAATGAAAAAGACCATATCAAGCAGAATGCAATTGTTATAAGATAGAGAAAAAGTGTATGGGGTATATTATGTTAACCCTTATACACACAAGTTTTATTTATAATACTAAGTGTAGTGTTACATTACATGGTTACCCGATATTGGACAAAGTACTTTGATACACTAACACTCACAGTGAGACCCATGTCGTGATTAATAATTATTAGTAATTAATAATCAAGGATTTAGATAATTAAAATATTAACCAAGGTGTTTAAATTAATAAAATAGAGTTTAGAAAATTTTTATGAAAAAATGTCTTAGATATCGGTATCTGGTATTACCAGGATACCGGTATCTTAAGAGGTTTGGTCAACCGAGAGTGAGAAACTGATTTCTTGGACAGTATTTAAGATTAGCCTTAGATACCGATATCTTAGAGAACCAAGATACCGGTATCTGAAGAGTTCGGATCAAATTTGAAGTCAGCCATGGCTGAGTGGCAGTAGATGGAAGAGACACGTATGTGTCGATACAACCTATGTTTGCATGCATATGTGTTGTCCAGAACCTATGCTACGTGGGAGAAACCTGAGGGAAACAATATTGCATGAGTTAGGTGTCATGAGAGGATCATTGCAGGTGTAGTTCTCTCGAGGGATATTTGTATAAAACTTATAATATCTGAACCGAATCCAAATTTTTACCAAAACACTTTGAGAAATTCTCTTATCAAAATTGTAAGGATTAGACTGTAAGGAGAGGATCTGAGAGAAAGTTAGCTGAGTTTCTAGTTGTCTCAAGGGTGAAGGAAGAGCTGCGTAGAAGTTGTACAGAGGAATTGGAGGAGGGAGATTTGGTCTGCGTCAAAATCGTTCTTAATATTAATTCTTCAAATCTGGTAAGATCTTGCAAATCTAAGTATACAACCTTGTTTAAATTCATGTCTAGAAGCTTTGTTTAAAGTTTGGAAGAGATTGACTATGTTTTGATAGGGTAATCAGATTTTTGGAACAAAAACCCTAAATTTGAGCTTTCTGTCGAATTCTAGGGAAGACGGCAGAAACCGGTATCTTGCTTGCCAAGATACCGGTATCTCGGTAAACTAGGACAGAGGAACCCTTGAAACCGATATCTTCACAGATATCTTGGTTTGACTCCAGAAACCGGTATCTTGAAATCTTAGATACCGGTATCTTCACATGTTCTGCCTACGGTATCTTTGAAAATCCAGAAACCGATATCTTAGGAATAACCTAAGATATCAATATCTTCACATAGCCAAGAAACCGGTATCTTAACAGTTTTATAGAAACCGAAATCTTAAAATCCAGAAACCGATATCTGGTAATATTCTTAGATATCGGTATCTTTGAGTCTTAGATACCGGTATCTTGGGGCTTTTGGCAGAATTGTAAATTTGAGCAGAAATTGATAAAAAATCACAAATTTGTAGAAAAACAGAATTTATAAATTAAGATATTAATTCAAACATATTGTTTAATTGATAGGTTCGGAAAATCCATCAACTTCACAATTATCTGGAAAAAGAAAGGAGAAGGCTTAATTCTGTGAGTATATCTAGAACTCTATAAATAAGTTGTATATATATATGTATAAAAAGATTTGTGAAGGAAAAAGAAAGGCATTTTAAGAATATATTAAATGAATGTTTGAGAAGAATGTGTTTTTGAGAAATATGGAAATATTGAGCAAATGTGGAAAAAGAAAGAAAGATGTTTTTTTTTACTCAAAAAGTATTTTGTCAGATATTATTAAATTATTATAGCCTTGAAACCTACCTCGGGGTTTATGTCGAGAAGTTGTTGAGAGCCTAATAAGGCAGATGGATCCATTATATATATATATATATGTACCTTACCGCTGGGAGGTGGAGCGGGCCCCAAGAATCATTATCTGTGTACTTATCGGGAATGATATATTTGGGTAACAGATCTGGAATAACGCTGGTCAGCGGATTTGAATAACCCTTGGCTATAGTAATAGATATATACGTATATGTGAAAAGAGAAAAGAGAAGATTTAAAGATCCTATTTGATCTTGTGATATAATGTGGTTTTGGATCATATTTTAGATCCAGGTGGAAAGAAAAGGAAATGAAAGATATCTTATTCATATAATTGAAGAAATCAAACGAATGATTTATTAAGAAGGAAAGTAAAGAAGAAAGAAGAAGAAAAGGATTTTCTTAAAAGGTTTTTGAAGCACAAAAATTGTATTTTAAAATAAAGAGTTTTGTCACTTACAGCTTATTTGTTCTGTTCTTATATATTCACCACGCCGTCGTGCTGACGTATTTTTTTACACACTATAGGTGATCGTTGATAGAGTTGTCCACCTTCAGGCTACAGGACCGAGTCTTGGAAGTTCTACCTTACCTTGCAGTAGGTACTTTAGCAGTTTCAGTCTTTTCTTTTCGTAGTATGTAGTAGGATGTTTATGTATTTCCAGTTGTTTCAGTTTCTTTTGGGCCCGGGTCTTGTTTATACCCTGTTAGTTGAGCCCTGTGGATCTATCCCTTTTGTACTATGGATGATGTAAGCAACTTCAGTTTATATATATCAGATGTTTGTTTAGATGTAATCTGTTCTTATGATACTGCCACGTCGCTAATCTAGTAATTACCTTCATAATTATTGGGTCGGGTCGTGACACTAACACTCTCCCTCAAACTGGAGAATAAATATCACAAAGACTCAGCTTGTTACATAACAACTCTAATTGTGGTTTAAACAAAGACTTAGTAAACATCTCAGCTAACTAAGCTCATGTAGACACAAATGGAGTAGGTATTACACCATCAGTTAACTTCTCGTGCACTAGATGACAATCAACCTCAATATGCTTAGTCCTCTCATGGAATACCGGATTAGATGCAATACAAATAGTTGCTTGGTTGTCACAGTATAAAGACATAGGCAACTGAACACTGAATCCGATTTCCTCAAGAAATGACTATAACCATACAATCTCACATGCGTGTGTCATTGCTCTATACTCCACTTCTACACTTGATCGGGCAATTGACAATATTCCCACCAAGAAAGACACAGTATCCGGTAGTAGATCGTCTATCTGATGGTCCTCCTGCCCAATCAGAATCAGTGAACTCCTCAATACGAAGGTGACCACTAGCTCAATAATACAGACCACGTCCTGGATGCGATGATATTTCACAATCCTGAGAACCGTCTCCCAATGTGGATAACAAGACGCATACATAAACGGACTTGCCATACCGACTACAAACGAAATATCCAGACGTGTAATCATAAGATAATTCAGCTTGCCAACCATTCGACAATACTAATCAGGATTCGAGAGCAAATCTCCATGTTCCACACACAATTTGATGTTGTGATCCATAGGAGTGTCAACCAGTCTTGTAATACACATCCTGGAAAATTTTATTCCAGTGTAATTTTATAAATTAAAGAATGTTGTGGATGGCAATTAGGTTAAGAATTGTCTAGAAAATTGTAATGGTGGTTAAATGATCTAAAAAGATTTATAAGAAAAGTTAGAGTGGTAAAAAGAGTTAAAAATTTCAAAAACTCAATTAAAAACTAGAGGTTGAAGCCTCTGGGAAATGACTGGAGTGATTCCCTTTTTACCAGAAATTGATTGGGGCGCTAAGTATGTATAGGGCTGAATTTCCGGAAGAACTAAGAAATGTATGAAGATACTCTTCCAGAAATACAGAGAGATTGGCAAGAGAGTGAATTCCAGAAAAATGGTGAATTTCAAAGGATGGATTTCCGGAAATTGGGAGCAAGTCATGAGGCTTGTTCCCGGAAATGCCGAAAGGGAAAAAAAAGTTGGTTTCGGGAAAATCATAAGGAGGAAGTAAATGAATTTCCGGAAATTAGGAATAAGCCATAAGGCTTATTTCCGGAAATATAGTAGGGAGAGTGGGGAGTGGTATTTCCGGGAGAACAAGTGGGAGGAGGCAGAGGTTGTCAATTTCTGGAAATGG
>NMUG010007383.1:0-12098 GCA_002855965.1 Monotropa hypopitys
CCGGTAACCGTGAGTAAAACAGAAATAAACCATGCCACTAATAAAAGTGCCACTAAAACAAAACTGAAAGCTGCATAACACATCCACTGTAAGGTAGAAAGCTAAGTCTGAACAAACATCAACAAGTACTGAGTCTCAAAATATCAACTAAGTCCAACAGACTTATATAACAACGTACTAGGAAAGTAGTACTAAAATATGAAAGTACTGAACTAGAAAGCTGTCACAAAAACTCCTCCAGTTGAAACCTCTAAGACTGTAGTGGACCAGAATAGCTAGCTCGCAAAATCTGTACTTCGACCAATACCCATACAAATACAAAGTGCAATAGTGTATAAGTTATGGAAAGCACTACAAATAATAGTAGTACTAAAAAAGAAAACGATATATCTGAAGCAGTTAATAATTCTAAAAGAATATTAAAACTATAAACGGAAACAAGAAGTATGTGATACTACAACAGAAAATCAGAAGATATACCAACAGATATTTTCTATAACAGAAATGAAACAGAAACAGACAGATATGGGTGTCTCCATTTCCTATAGCTTGCCCCACATTACTACTAGATTTTATTTCACGTTTTAAGTTCAAGTTTCTTTAGATGGCAAATCACAACGTTAAAACATCACACAGTGACTGCCGGATTCTACCATTTCGCAAGTCTTCAACTTGCAATAGATGCTTCCCCACAGGTGTCCTACAGACCACCCACTTTTCAAACAGATGCTGCCACATAGGTGTCCTACATACCACCAACTTTTCCACATTTGCATATCCATTTCAGAAATTCAATTACAATTTTACAATTATCTAAAATAATTGCTAAATAGAACATGTAACGTACTAGCATGTTACAAAGGTACTTTGTGCGATAACAATATACAAATGATGTACATAAAGTAAGGAAAACCTTTACAGTCTTAAACATAACCAGTACACTCACCAAATTCTTTTATAGAGGTTTCTTGGAATCGGATTTTGACGGATAGAGATACTTAGATGATTCTCCTGTCACAAGATCATCATTAACATTAGATAACAACAATATTTTACTTAAATATATTCCGCCATATTTCCCTCTGAAATATATTTTAAATCCCAAATTTTTCATCTCTCCTAAAAAATTACTTTTCTTCCCGAGCCTAAGATATCGGAATCATAGCTCAGCTAGATATCGGTATCTTCAAACAGAACCAAGATATTCCTTAAGATACCGCAGACCAGGATACCGGTTTCTTGTGTTTTTCCAAGATATCGGTATCTTGCATATCAAGATATCAGTTTCTTTAGTTAAAGCAGAGATATCGATTTCTAACTTAGGGGTTTCTCGGTCTGGACCAAGGCCAAGATATCAATATCTTGATGACCAAGATATCAGTATCTAGGTCGTCTTCTTCAAATTTACAGAGCTTCGACAGAAAGTTAGGGTTTACCCAAAAATCTGATTTTCTTGAAATTGGACACCCAAAACTCGACTATTTAACTCCAAACTTTGAACAGATGACCTATATCTATTCTAGAACAACATATTTAAAACAATTTTGGAAGAGATTACATTAATCAAATAAAATAAAAATCGAGAAGATCTTGACGAAAAGTTTTGAATCTCCCTCCTCCTATTCACACTGATCACTGCTTCAAATCCTCTGTACAAAATCGAGCAGACCCTTCTCTCAAGCTCTCACTCAATACTCGCTCTTGATCCCACTCTCTCTCTCTCACGAATTTGTGCAGAACAGATGGGTTTTGTAAAAATCTCTAAATCTGATCCAATTTGGTGTTTATATAGATATAGAATGACACCCTATTGTTATTAACAAAATCAACACTTGGAAATGGCTTTTAAACAACACATTACATGCAAAAACTTAGTTTATATCGACAGTAACACGTATCATCTCACCCTTCTCGCATTATCCACCATTGTTACAGCTCATCAGAGCTCTGTAACAATCTCCTCAGATACCGGTATCTTGGTAAACAAGATATCGGTATCTTAGGAAAATCCCAAGGTACTCCTGAGAAACCGGTTTCTGGGGTCCCAGTTGCCAACCTTCATAAGATACCGGAATCTTAGCTAATCCAGATACCGATATCTAAGACCAAATTCCCAAAATTTCTAGAATTTCCTCAAAAAATTTCCAATCATCCTTAATTATTTTCTTAAGCCCAAAATTTATTTTAAACCTCATTTATTTATTATTTTACGGGTACAGGTATTACAATGGCGCCAGAGATGACAGAATGTGGAAGTACCTCAGCTCTGTCATCACTGAAATGAAGAAGTTCAAGACCTTTTGGATAAAGCAGATATCCAAGGAGCATAACTCTCATGCCGACACCCTTGCCAAGCTGGCGTCCGCCTGTGCTCCCTCCGGACAGCGATCAAATTCCTTCAGTTCAATTTCACAGCCAAGCTTCGAGCCTCTGGTCATGGAGGTGAACACTGCTTCTGACGGACCCAGTTGGATGGACGAAGTGCTAGCCTTCCTCAAAACAGATACATTACCGGAGGATCTTCGAGAGGCCTATCTTATCTGTTGCAAGGCAGAAAATGTTTGGCTATCTAAAACGGAGTCTCTTTACCAACGGTCAAGGACTGGTCCCTATCTGCTCTATGTCCACTCATCTCAGATCTCAGGAATTCTTCAAGAGTTATATTCCGATAGTGGCGGATGTCACTCCAGAGGGCGATCTCTAGCCCACCGAGCAATCACTCAAGGGTACTTCTGGCCGAAGATGTGGAAGGATATTGAAGACTATGTTTGGACATGCCACAAGTGCCAATGTTTTGCTCCGGAAATCCACTATCCGGTCGAGGACTTGCAGCCAGTAACCAGTCATTGGCCATTCGCTAAATGGGGCATAGATATCGTCGGCAAGCTACCAACTGCTCCGGGCGGGTTCAAATTCATCATTACTGCAATAGACCACTTCACCAAATGGATTGAGGCCGAATCCCTCGCCACCATCACGGCTGTCGATATCAAGCGCTTCATTTGGAAGAACATCATTTCTAGATTCGGTGTGCCCTATGCAATAGTGTCATACAATGACACTCAGTTCGTCGGCGACCTTGTCTCCAACACATGCGATGAGCTTGGTATCAGTTATTTCAACTCTACCCCCTACTATCCACAATGCAATGGCCAGGCCAAAGAATCCAACAAGACCATCTCAGTCAGTCTTAAGAGGAGTCTGGATTCGAAGAGGAGGAAACAGGAATATGAACTCTCACATGTCCTATGGGCCTACCAGACCATGCCATATCAATCAACCGGCCAGACCCCCTATTCTATGGCCTTCGGCATGGAGGTCGTCATCCTAGTTTAGGCAGGCTTCCCTACCATCCGGACACAACATTTTGAGCAACCAACCAATGACTCCACTCTGGCTGCCGACCTGGACCTTGCAGAGGAAAAAAGGGAGTCCACCAGGATCAGTCTAGCCTCCTATCAACAAGAGGTAGCCAAGGGATTCAACAAAAATGTCCACCTCCAAATACTTAAAGCAGACAAGCTAGAGCTCCGGAAGGTGGTCTTGAAAAGCAAGAAGCAGAAGCTCATATCCAACTGGGAGGGTCCGTTCAGAGTTACAAAAGTCATCGGCAAAGGAGCTTACAAATTGGAGGAAATAGATGGCAAACCCATCAGAAAACCATGGAATGCCCTTAATCTTAAAAAATACTACCATTAAATTGTACTAAAAATTCTACAGTTTAAAATATATCAATGATCCGGCGCATTTCATCAATCCGACAGCTCTAATCCTTCAGTTGGCTCTCTCCCCTTGGACAAGCCTCCGACAGTCATCTGTCAGGCTTCCGTTGGTCAGTGACCCTCCCTTGGACATGTCTTTTAGTAGTCATCTGCACCGGCCTCCGGCCAAGGAAGGATTTCGTCACAATGGTCGAGCCTCCAGCGGTCATCCGCCATGCTTCTGTCGGTCTTGATACAATACCCTCATGGGTTTACCCTTGACCGTGTTTTCAACAGTCGTCTGCACTGACCTCCGGTCAAGGATTTTGTCATAATGTCCGAGCCTCCGGCAGTCATCTACCAGGCTTCTATCGGTCCTGACACAATACCCTCATGGGTTCGCCACTTGACCGTGTCTTCAGCAACCATCTACACCAATCTCTAGTCAAGGATTTTGTCATAATAGCCGAGCCTCTGGCGGTCATCTGCCAGGCTTCTGTCGGTCCTGACACAATACTCTCATGGGTTTTCCCCTTGACTATGTCTTCAGTAGTCATCTGCACTGACCTCCGGTCAAGGATTTTCTCACAATGGCCGAGCCTCCGGCGATCATCTACCAGGCTTCTGTCAGTCCTGACGCAATACCCTCATAGGTTCTCCCCTTGACCGTGTCTTCAGCAGTCATCTGCACCGACCTCCGGTCAAGGATTTTATCACAATGGCCAAGCTTCCGGCGGTCATCTTCCAGGCTTCTATCGGTCCTGACACAATACCCTCATGGGTTTTCCCCTTGACCGTGTCTTCAGTAGTCGTCTGTACTGACCTCTGGTCAAGGATTTTTTTTACAATGGCTGAACATTCGGCAGTCATCCGCCAGGCTTATGTCGGTCCTGGAACAATACCCTCATGGGTTTGCCCCTTATAAAAATGATCAATAGTGATCTACAAAGTTTAAATACGATAATCATTGAAATGATATCGACCAAATAAAGTAATCTGCAGTAATATAGCAAAACGATAATAGTGATCGAACAAATATATCCTTGTCTTGAAAAGCCCTAAATCCGTTAATAAAGAATGGTGGGTAAAGATCAAGAACAAGGGTAGAGAATTGAGTACTAATCCCAGTTTTCTTTACTGATGTATTAAACAAACAACATCTGTTAATATCAATCTCAGTTTGCGCCGATTGATTGTATTGAAGAACAATCAAAATAATTCTTCAAACAGATTGTGTGATTGTGTGATTGAATCCATACCTGACTGATCGATTGTGTATATGCATGTGTTTTACCTTCTTCAATCGATATACCTCTGCAATAAATCTCCGCGTGATTTTGCCCGTGAGTGAATCGAACCAATCTGTATCTCGCTCTATGAAAGTCAATGTGCAACTCCCAATCACATATGTATCTCTTGCAGTAATTTCTGGTTTGCACAAACCCACAAACCCTCATGCTTATTTGTTGCTCACAAATCCTATTTTCTCCCCCTCTGTCTCTCCCTTGCAGTAAACCCTCACAATACCTCACAAACACAAAAATCACAACAATGCAGAACCTACAAAGAAGCCCTCGTATCTCGATTTTGCAATGTCCGCTATGTTCTCGGTCTGTGTATCACTCACCTTTTTTGTCACGACCCATCCCAATCATGAGATGAGTACATGACCGGCCAACGAGCAATGTCCGCTATGTTCATGGTTAAGGGATTTCATCACAATAAAATAAATACGGAAGCATGTGAACAATACTAGAGCAGTGCATAATTATTCCATTATCTCATCATTATTGATTACATCATCATAGGCCCAAAAGTGACCTTTTACATCAAAGGTATAAAAGATCCTCAATACGTCAAAGAGCTAGATCTGACAAGCTAAGCCCTTTCATGTCCTGAAATAGTTTTGTAAAAACGCATAAGCTAAAAGCTAGAGTGAATCAATATATAACAAATTACAAGTTTCATAGATAAAATAATATTTTAATCGTAAGGCAATTGCTTTCATCATATCATATGGCTCAAAGGCCTAAAGTTTAAAAGTAGTAACGACCCATAAGGCCTTGATAGATTTTCAACATTTCTTCGTTCGTGATTCTTTTGCGTGTAGGGCTAGTCGTCCTTAATTTTCGTGATTCATTCTGTATCAAGGGTTGCACGTCCTCAATTTCCTAAATTCATTCTGCATCAAGGGCTACCCGTCCTCAATTCCCGTAATTCATTCTACATCAAGGGCTACCCTCCCCTAATGCCTTTTCATGTTTCATTGTACATCAAGAGCTACCCGCCCCTAATGTCTTTTCATATTTCATTCTACACCAAGGTCTACCTACCCCTAGTGCCTTTTCATATAATTAGCGTCTTTGCGCTTGAGCTCTGCCCTTTTTGTATGTGCTTTTTCATTGTCATGACCATATCCCTGCTTATAGGATTTCAATATTATGGCAATATCTATAATGTGAGCATTTCAACAATTTGCCTTTGTCGTATAAGCCTTTTATTCTACTTCATATTCATTTCAATTTCATTTAATCATAATCAATTTATAACATCTGGCATTCGAGCTTTTGTTCTTATATAAACATTTCATCAAAATATTATTCATCCATGAATATAAAGAGAGACTGTGATCTTCTCAAAATTTATTAGGAAGATCTTTTCTTGGTTTAATAACCACAATCATAATTTGTAAGAAGTAAGTACCAGAAAATATACGAGTAAAATGGTATATAAAGATTCACCTGATCATAGTTGATTTCTTAGCTTCCCAATAAACCCAAATCGTTTAATCAATGCTAAGTGGCAGCAAGATCGAGCAACATGGTTGATGAGTTTCTAGACACTAGTAATGCTAAGAATTTTCTTGTCGGCCCCCTTTGCTGAGATTTGGCTCTACTGCCGAACTATAGAGACAATTGAGAGAATAATTGCTCTATATGGTTTTTGGATTTTGGGTTTGATGGGAATGAATTTCGATCTCTGATTTTTGTATATAGGGATTGAAATTTGGAGTCGGGTATAGTTCGGCAGAGGTTCGGTAGAGTTCCGAGACTTCCCCGAGGGCTTTTAGGGCTTAGAAACTTTTCTGGTCGGATAGAATATAGAGAGAAGCTTGATGGCAGTTTAATGCTCTTGTGAGCTATACAGAATGTAGCTGGGAGCTCCCCTATTATAGGCCTATAGATGTGACCATGACGTCATCTAGTTCGTCAACAGCCAACTACTCCAGCTGGCTGACAGGAGCTTGGGTCCAAGAGTGGTTTGGGAAATGGACGAAGGAGTGGTTCGGGTTTTGGTTTTTAGCAAAAATAGATGAAATATTTGGTAAAAATGGTTATTTGAATTTCTTTTAATTCAAAAATGATTTACACTGTACCGAAAAACCCTGATGTGTCTGCCCCGTACTACTGTGGGTCCTGTTGCTCAAAAAAATGAGATTACCAAAATTTTTGTTGAGATGAATCGTGAATTTAGAAATTGTTGGTATTTGAATCGGACATTGTCTTAAAAACTACTCGGCTTTCGGTATTTTTACTTCAAACAAAACTTTGTGCCTGGCTCTCGTTGCACTAAGATGAGATAATTTGATAACACTGTTCCGTAGGAAAGTTCTGTCTTTCTGACGAGACTTCATGAAATTCGTATTTTGGATTTCCGTTGTCGTTTCATCATCTCGCGGCTCTTTGAATGAATTCGTTTTTATTCCCAATAAAATTCCGGTTTTGGTCCCGATGGTTCCAGAGTCTGCTCAGACTTCTCAAGAAATATTTTACTATTGATATTTCACTGAGATGCGTGTTTTCCGGTACTTGTGTGATGCTAATCTCGGAGCCGATTTTCTTGTGTTCATCTACTATTTGTCACGAGCTGCTCATTGTCTTGAAAATATTATTTCGCATAAATGTTCCTATTATAATTACTAAATAAATTCCGAAAATCTTCGAAATTATATTTTAAATAAAAATAATATTTTGGTCAATATTTCTAAGATCGGGGTCTCACATCCTTCCCAACTTTATAAAAGTTTGGTCTCCAAACTTAAGCAGAAAGTAGCTGAATTAAATATGCATGTCTTAAATAAGAGACATACCTCATGTAAATAAGTGTGGATATTTTTGACGCATGTCGTCTTCTTTCTCCCATGTGGCTTCGTTGCTTGATTGGTTTTCCCACCAAATTTTGACTAGTGGAATGATTTTATTTCTGAGTCGCTTCTCCTGTCAATCCAAGATTCTGATTGGTCGCTCTTTATAAGATAAATTCTTCTCGATCTCGATCGATGGCTGAACTAGTACATATGATGGATCTGAGATATATCGTCGAAGCATAGATATATAAAAGACATTACGAATTTTGGCTAGTTTAGGTGTCAATGCTAATCGATATGCAACTGGCCCAATTTTCTCGAGAATTTCGAAGGGTCCAATATACCGAGGGTTTAGCTTCCCTCTTTTTCCGAATCTTATGATGCCTTTCATTGGTGATACTTTAAAAAATACTTTATCGCCTTCTTTGAATTCGAGTTCTCTTCGTCATGTATCTGCATAGCTCTTATGACGATCGTGGGCTATCCTCAATCATTCTTGAATCAGTTTGACTTTTTCATGGTTTCCTGCACAATCTCTGGTCTGGTAAGTTCTACCTCTCCAGCTTCTATCCAGCATGACGTTGATCTGCATTTTCTTCCGTACAAAGCTTCGAATGGCGACATTCCAATGCTTGCTTGATGACTGTTGTTGAAAGCAAATTCTGTCAATGGTAGGTTCTCCTCCCATCTTCCTTGAAATTCCAATGTACATGCTCATAAGAGGTCTTCTAGAGTCTGAATCGTCCTCTCTGATTATCCATCTATCTGCGGGTGCAAACTTTTACTGAAGTTGAGTATCATTCCCATTTCTTTCTAAAGTACTTTCCAGAATCTTGACACGAACTGTGGGTCCTTATCTGATGTAATTGATACGGGCATTCTATGAAGTTGAATAATCTCTCGTAGATAAGTGGCAGCCATCTGGTCCATCTAATACGTATTCTTGATTAGGATGAAGTGTATTGATTTGGTCAATCGGTCGACTATGACCCATATCGCATTGTTTCCCTCGGCTTATCGTGGCAGTCCAACAACATAATCCATCGTGATGTCTTTCTATTTCCACTTCGATATTGGTAGAGGTTGGAGTAGCCCTGCTGGTCTTTGTCAAAGAGCTTTCACTTGCTGACATTCTAGACATCGACTCACGTAATCTGCTATGTCTTTCTTCATGCCTATCCACCAATATGACTTCTTGAGGTCTTGATACATCTTGGCTTGTCCTGGGTGAATTGTGAACTTCAATTTGTGGCCATTGTCCATGATCTTTCATTTGACGTCTTCTTGATCGGGGATGCATATACGATTGTGAAATTTGAGTAGACCGTCGTGGGTGGTGAATTCTCCTTCTGGCTTGCTTTTGGCATCTTTGAAAATCATACACAACTTGGTATCACTCTTCTAGAATGCTTTGGTTTCTTCTATGTTGACAGGGTCGATGGCAACCGTTGAGAGGTGGGCTAAATAAGGGTTTTATCCTTTCCTGCTGAGTGCATCTGCTACTACGTTGGCTTTTCTGGGATGATACTGAATGCTGAGATCATAGTCTTTTATCAGTTCCAACCATCTGCGTTGCCTGAGGTTTAACTCCTTCTAGGTGAAGACGTACTTCAAACTCTTATGGTCAGTGAAGATATCGCAAGTGATTCCATACAGGTAGTGGCGCCATATCTTTAATACGAAAACGACTGCTGTAAGTTCCAAGTCGTGCGTAGGATAATTATTCTCATGTGGCTTTAGTTGTCATGAAGCATAAGTAATTACCTTCCCATTTTGCATTAATACACGTCCTAATCCTTTGTGCGAAGCGTCACTATAGATTTCAAATCCTTCTTTTCCATTGGGTAGAGTTAGCACTGGTGCTTTAGTAAGTCTTTTCTTTAGTTCTTAGAAACATTCTTCTCTTTCCTTAGTCCAGATGAATGGTTCTCCCTTGTGTGTTAACTCTGTCATCGGTACTGCGATCTTTGATAAATCTTTGACGAATCGTCTATAGTATCCGGCAAGTCCTAGAAAGCTGCAAACTTCTGTTACTGAAGCTGGTGCTAGCCAATTTGTGACAGTTTTTATCTTTTGAGGGTCCACTCAAATTCTTTCCTTGCTAATGACGTGACCAAGAAAATGAACACTCCTGAGCCAAAATTCGCATTTGCTGAACTTGGCATATAGCTTCTTTTCTCATAGAGTCTGTAATATTGTTGCCAAATGTGTTGCATACTACTTTTTCTTTCTTTGAATGGATGAGGATATCGTCGATAAACACGATCACGAAATTTTCGAGGTAGTTAGTGAAAATATGATTCATGAGATCCATGAATGCTGCGGGAGTGTTAGTTACTCCGAATAGCATGACCAAAGATTCGTAGTGGCCATATCTGGTGAGAAAAGCAATCTTTTCTACATCTTCTGCTTTGACTTTGAGTTGATAATAATCGGAGCAGAGGTTGATTGGAACTTAAAAGTACAAATCAATGCCATCATTTCCCTTAACTTATGTATGGTTTCATTGCTTGAAGCTTGGCATTAGTATGGTTTTCATGTTAACATCTATTTTGAGTCGTTATTATGAATCCAAGCTAAAATGGCATATTCTGTAGTCCTTGGCATGTGAATTTATTTTAAAGGTCATTTGGTGGAAGGTAGAAGCAAAGGAGAGAAGTATTAGAAGAGCAAACAATCAAAAGAAATCTTGAAGTCTCTCAAATTCTACTCCAACTCTCGAGAGTAGGTCCATTCATTACCGAAAGAACAAGGCAAAAGTTTGATTTTTAAGTGGACAACAACATTTACTTTTGGGAGTAAAGTATTTCATTACCGGGAGAAAAGGGAATGTTGTGTAAATTCTTGGGCAGAAACATTTACTCACGGGAGCAGATTACTTTATTACCAGGAGTAAACAGAATGCTGTATAAGTTCTTGGGCAGAAACATTTACTACCGGGAGTAAATTACTTTACTACTGGGAGTAAATGGTTAAATTTTGGGCAGAATGTAAGTCGTGTCCCCTTTTTGCCACCTGTTATGTAATGATTTTTTTGTGTTTTTCATTATTTTTCCCCAAACTTTAGGGGAATTCCTTCAAGAGCCCTAGGGATAGCCTATAAATAAGAGGACTTAGATATTTTGTAAGGGGGATGGACGTTAGATAGCCCATAGTTTTTTTTTCATCTGTATAATTAGATTTCAATTATGCAATTCTCTTGTTCTTTTTCAATTCAATGGTTAATTTCAATTCTAGTTTTCAATTCCAGGTTTAGTAGGTAGTTGTTCTTCTTTATCTCTTCCTCATTCTCTTAAGTTTAATTATATTGTTTTATTTCATTCCCTATTTTTCTTTAGATCTATGAATTCCTAGTTTAAGGGATTAGATCTAAGGGAATTAAGGGAATCTAGTGATCTAATTCTTCTTTATTTCAATCAAATTCTAAACTTCAATGATTGAGATGAATTTGGTCTTAGATCTATATTATTAAAATCAATTAGAGGTGAGTATACCTTTAATTATGTATAGACAGCTTAAGTGTTGGCATATGTAATACTTAGGTCATGACTTAGTCTAATTTTAACCCAATTATTAATTAGAATCTAATTTCATTGCCGTCTCCTTTCTTGTGAATTGAATTTTTCTCAGAATATCCTCCGGAGGGCAACCTAATGTTAGGTGGTTGTCTTCTAAGTAATTGATCTCGGTTTAATAGAATAACTTCCAGAATTTAACCTAATATTAGGTGGTTATTTTCTGTGTAATTGATAATTGAGAGATTGATGATTGAATCATTGGATTTCTTCGATAACCAAGGATTTGATCTCAGCTTTTCTCTTAAAATTAGATTAATTTTCTTCTATTTTATGATTTTCCATCTCCACCACATCACTTCACTCCACCATTTCACTTCACCTTCATTTAATAAACACTAAACTCCAATTAAATTCAATACATACCTTAATCTTTGAGGAGATGATCTGGTCTTACCAGTTTTTATTATGCTTGGACGACAAACACATAGATTAGTTCACTTGTGCTTGGGTGGACTAATCTACTTTTTGTTTTGGTCTTTCATTGTTTCCATTTTCTAGATTACAAATACACAATAAAGTTTGTGCCAAACATTTTTGGCGCTGTTGCCGGGGATTTCGTTGTCTTGTATTGAGTTTTATTGATTTTAGTGTACCCATTTAGAGTTTATAAACTGAAAATCCAAAAAATCAGAAAACAAAAAACCAGAAAAAAATAGAGCCTAAAAAGCTGAAAAATAGAGTTAAAGTTTTTTTGACAGCACCTTGTATTACTGGGAATACATTCTTGTATTA
>NMUG010007384.1:0-12097 GCA_002855965.1 Monotropa hypopitys
GGTGACTTCTTACACTATCGTTGAAATGCTTCAGTGAACTGGACTTATGATCTTTTTCCTTAGTAAACTCCTGGCTGATGTTCAACCTGTAATAAACTTGCTGCACCCAAAGAAAATCGTTAGAAGACCCCCCGCCACTGTGGCTTGGAAGGCCCTCCGATGATTAAGTTAGTCCCAAATGGAGCAACGAAATCCTTATCGAAAGAGAGGAAAATAGGAGAATCAGTTAGACCGTACCTTTCACAGGTGAAGAAAACTCCCTTTTGTATCTCTACTCTCCTCATTTATGGCGATCTTCCAACTCCCTGATTTCTCATCATGGAGGGGAGTGAATATGGACAGAAGACTCCTCGTCTTCAGTAACCGTTACATCTTTAAAACTTCTTCATTTAATCACGTTGGAACATTCCCTCTGACAATATGAACATAACGTATGCATTTATGATCGCAGGATGACCAATTAACATCCAAACATATGTTCTGTCGTACTGTTAAGACCCCGCGCTGAAGGTTCTGCCGTGCAGACATACCTCCGCGCTGATCACATAAGCTTTCACATCCGCGTAACCTTGCCCGCACACTCTTACAACCGCACTGCCCAAATAGCCTTCTCAGCCCAACCCTTATCGCGGCAAAGCGATTACGTGTGCGGCCGATATGTTACCTCGGCAATGGTATCAGCCTTAACCTTTTCATCATTTGTCCTAACTAGATCATCCATAATCTGATAATCATATCCCTAAACAGGTTCTTCTATCTATTGGACATATTATCAGCTAATCATAGATGATCTAATCGACAAGGTCAACATTCTTAAGAGACACAGAGCACAGATGTCCTAATCTCATTGAGATGACCTTATCCGTGGTGCCAATTAAGAATTCATGACACTTTTATCAAACTGGGCACTACTAACAAATTGGTCGAACTGAGTTTCATCATCTTCTGCCGATTTCGTGCTGCCACGTGTTATCCATATTTTACCCTACCACAGTTCCCTTGGTAATTTGCTCAGGTGTCTGATGGGAGAAAATCCAAAGGCATGGGACCAGAAGTTGTACCAAGCAGAGTTCGCGTTTAACCAATCTACTCACCGCAGCTCAGGATTTAGTCCATTCATGGCCAACTATAGATTCCAACCCCGAGCACCGATCGACCTTGCCCCTGTACCCAACCTGACAAAGATCCACAAGAGGCTGGGGAGTTTGTTGAAGAATTGCAAAATGTTCATAAACAGGTGCAACAGAATTTGAGAGAAGCGGGAAGCAAGAACAAGAAAGCAGCAGACAAGCATCGGCGCCTGATGGAGTTCCATGTAGGAGATTTCGTGTGGGCTGTCTTAACCAAGGATAGGTACCCCATCCACGAATACAACAAGCTGGCTGCCAGAAAGATTGGACCGTATGAGATTGTTGAAAAAATCAATGCCAATGCTTACCGGTTGCGACTACCCAGTCACCTTAACATTTCGGATGTCTTCAACATTAAACATCTCTGGCCGTACCATAGTGACAGTTCCGAAGAAGAGAACGTATCAGATTCGAGGTCGAATCCTTGCCTACCTGGGGAGGATGATGTAGACAGAATGGATGAGGACTACATGAGGGGAGTGGCATCGCGGACACGCAGTGCCGCACTGAAGAAGGGCTACATGAGGGGAGTGGCATCGCGGACATGCAGTGCCGCACTGAAGAACCGGGGCAGAAACATTTCCCGACCTGCGTGACTTCCTCTCGAGCTAAGAGGGTCGCAATGTCCCGTTCCTGAGCTCCCACTCTTCTGGGCATTTCCGCCTATGGCAGCTCGGGAACAACAGAGCTTCTTATTTTTATTCAGTTATCTTTTTTCCTTTTTATGGACCCCACGTGTTTAGGGTTCACTTTTTGTTTTTCCTTTCGGGCCTAATCTGTCAAAAGCCCAGTAATTTCACTTAGGGTTTTTGCTACTTGTAGTGTCTTACTGCCGCCCTATAAATAGGGAATAATGTACTGTTTTGGATACTTTTTGAATGAAATTAAACTTTGACAGTAGAATTGCTTGTTCAACCCCCGTTCTATTTCGGTATTCGCTTAAAGAATCAACGATTGTGATTGAAGCCGTTCCTCTGGGTATTCGTGCGCGAATCAACAAACCAACGAGTCTAAATCTGGTATTGGCTTGCCAATCAACAGGTTGAGAAGAGAATCAACGGAGGTATTCTGTGAGAATCAATCCGGTATTCTGTTTATCTTCTATTTTGTGTTTCCTCTACGTAGTTCAAAGCTGCAAGGAGAAAGTAATTTTATTCTCTCTCTGCATCACTAACGCACCAACTTCACACATTCTAGAACCAATCGCTCATCTTGCCAATGTATCGAATCACACTTTCCACTTTCAAACATCACAGATCCAAACATGCATCCATTCTCTGGACCAAAATTTTTACTAATACTTCACATCCCAAACCTCTAGTCCTCAAGCGATCTCACCGCTCTACTTACCCAAACAAGGCTATCACCCAATACGATAGGGAACCCTAAAGTCATACAAAGGAAACCCATAAGACAGCTCTAACCGCACTATCACTTCAAAACATTTCAAGAGTCCTACCGACTCCACAAAGACAAGGGACGATACTCCAAACTCAGTCACACAAAGAAATACAGCACGTGATGACCCGTACTTCGTCCATCTACAATCTAAGAACCTCAATGATCACTTTATCAATTAACTATCTCTCAAAGTTTTCCTTCCGGTGCTTATTCATTACTTTGTCAAAAGAAGGCTTTCGTCGTGCTACAACTCGCACTAGAACCTCAAAAGAATGTCAAGATCCCAATTTCCACAACACTCCAAAACGGGATTGTCAACACGATACATCATAGGCTAGAACATAGCTAATTCCATCACTATCCAATGTCGTCCCAATTTCCAACAAAAACTAACATGGTTCTAATCGCTCATCATAAAAACCTCAGGGCTTCAAGGTACCAAGCCAACCCCAAATAACTTCAAGTCACAACACTATGGCAACTCTAGCATCCGAACAAGAGTAAGACACCACCAATGCAGAGTTTATGGTTATGCTTTTTGGGTTGACAAATGCACCGGCAGTATTTATGGATTTGATGAATAGGGTATTTCAGTCATATTTGGATTCGTTTGTAATAGTATTGATTGATAATATTTTGGTGTATTCACGGTCTAGAGAAGAATATGAAAAGCATTTGAGTTTGGTTTTACAAAAATCGAGGGAGAAGTAGTTGTATGGAAAGTTTAACAAATGTGAATTTTGGCTTGATCGGGTAATATTTTTGGGACATGTTATCTCTAGTGAGGGGATTTGTGTAGACCCTAAAAAGATCGAGGCTGTGGTGAATTGGGAAAGACATACTTATGTGACTGAAATTCGTAGTTTATTGGGTTTGACGGGTTATTATAGGCGTTTTATCGAAAAAAATTCTGCTATTGCTATATCATTGACTATGCTTACTAGAAAGGGGGTTAAATTTGAATAGTCAGAGAAGTGCGAGAATAGCTTTTGGGTTTTGAAAGAGAAATTGATTTTAATACCTATTTTGACTATTCCAGAGGGGACTGACGATTTAATAATTTATAATGATGCTTCGCATTGTAGTTTGGGTTGTGTATTGATGCAGCGTAGTATTTGCGTTAAAACTTTAGAGGCATTATTTATATGGTGTAACTTGTAAAATTTTTACCAATCACCAAAGCTTGCAATATCTATTTACTCAAAAAGATTTGAATTTAAGGCAACATAGGTGGATGGAGTTAATCAAATATTACGATTGCAAGATACACTATCACCCGGGAAAAGTGAATGTAATTTGCGGACGCTTTGAGTAGAAAATCTGTAAATATAGTATCCTGTTTGATTTGTGCTAGAGTTAAAAAAATTTCTGAATTGAGCAGTTTGGGTATTGATTTATCCTTGGGTTCGAATGAGGTTCTTTTAGCAAATCTTGTAGTAAAGCCATTATTTATAGATCAGATTCAAGAGGGGCAAAAGCATGATGTATTCTTAAAAAAGATACGACAACAAATTTTATTGGGCAAAAAATCTGATTTTTATATTCGTAGGGATGACATGATGTTTGGGAATCGGGTGGGACCGATCAAAAAAATTATTTTAAGCTTGTAGAGAGAAAATGGTGCATGATCCGAACTTAGAGAACAAAACCTCCATTGATTAACATAAATTGAATTTCAAATTACATCAACTTTACAATTGTGGAAAAACAAAATTACAAAAATAAAAATGCAAACCAATTCGAGCTATGTTATGTCCTTAAAATAGAATCAGTGCCTACCGAAGAGTGTTGAGATTTGTAGTCTGTCTACTAGAGTAAGACGGTTGAGATCATTGTCTTTGAAACACACCACATACAATTTTGGCAAACTGAACAATAAATTCATCATTCTCTATTTATACATATGTAAGACTCTTGAACTAAAATTGAAAATCAATACAAATTGAATGATGTCTTCATGAGGGTAACAACTATGTCTTTAATTCAGTCATCAAAATCATGAATTCAGTTCAATAGGATATCAAAACTGTCAATACTAACATGATATCTTGGTTACTAACATGATATCTTGGTTGGTTGCCATTAGACCCTCCTGCTGGCCAAATTCATTCACACAAAAATCTTTCAGAATTTCCTAACACTGATTTGTGCCACACTTCAACTAGTTGTTGGTTTCTTACTACAATATAAACCTAATTGTTCAAACAGAGTTGCTCAAATGATTTTCAGACTAGCTAAAACTTCATCAAAGGGCAAAATGATTCTTGACCATCCAAGAAACTCTCTTTAGGAGGATGGTCCTGCATCATAGGAAGTTGTCCTTGTAAAAAGGTTGTGTTTTGCACGAAATTTCTGCATGCAACAAAATGTTTACACCATGAATAAATGATATGTGCCCATGAGTAGGACACAACCGTACTAGAATATAATGCAATCCGCGGAGTGATGACTGAATCTGTGCACATAAATAAAAATCTGCACGAAAGAAACAATTGGTCAATGAAAAAGATGTTGGTGCAAACCTGTGAAATATGGAACAGAACAATGACAATGGAAATTGCTTCGAGACACGTTACGGAGTCGCTGTCCGAAAAACAGTGTTTGTCCCCACCTATTGATGTGCACCGGATTGCAGCAAACCTGTTTCGAGGATATAGCAAAGCTTTGTTCTGCCTGCGTTCGCACAAAACGAAGGACAGACAGAATAGAGAATCAATAGATAACAAACGAACCAAGGAATGTTAATTCGTTTCTGCAGATTAACGAACTAACACTGGACAGAATGCTTTCTAAGTAGAGAGAGTTATTCCTGAATTTCCGAGTATGTGTAATGGTTGTGATCTAGATTCTTTAAATAGGCCTAGACACACCCCTTCACAAAATCATGTCACTTGGTGAAACAATACACCCTTTCACATAGTCGTGTCATTTGGTGAAACATTGCACCAATTCACAAAGTCATGTCACTTGGTAATTTGAGAAAACTCTCAATACATTAAAATAAACATTCAAAATGAAAAAATTAATAAAAACACCCCAAAACAAACTCCTTATTTTGATAAATTACAACAAAAAATAGTGAGAGAGGAAGAAAGACGCTTTCTCATTACCAGGTTGCCTGAATCACCATCTGTATTTTGCCACTGAATTCAAAACAAGAACAAGAAACTACACAAATCTATATTATGAATACAAAATTCGATGCAGCGAGAATTCTGGATTCGAACTCTCGAGCCAGAGTTGTGTGTTTAGACAAGGAAAGCTTCTGCTCTTTTTCTTATGCAAGTACACGAGAGGAGAAAACATTGCACCAGAATTCATCCTTGGCTATAAATTGGCAAAACGACCAGAGCTAGATACTTTCCTCCGCCGGCGTCGTTTCTGCCGAATCCGCCAAAAGCTCAAAAACAGCAAGATACCTAAAAAACAGCAGAAGCATTAGTTAGATTAACGGAATCAAACACCTAATGGGTCTTGGATTTATACAGTGGTTTTGCGGGAGGACACGGAAAGCAAGGGGAAAAGGAGGGAAATAAGCTTCGCATGTCCGTTCGTTACGTTTTTTCCTCCATAAATCCAATATTCAATCACAGGGGAAACTAAATGAGGGTTAACTAACCAGAGACTGCAACAATAGCAGGTACAAGCCAGTGACTAGCAGCTACCAAGGGCAAATCAAGCTGCAAAAGTGGGTAAATTTTTAACCTCACCATGTGGAAGAACCGATTGTACTTCAAAATCATGTTTAAAAATGAGATCAATACTACAAAAATCAGTTTCTTACGTCGTCTCTGTAGAGTAAACTCAAGTAATTGTTTCCCAGAGGCTCCTCTTTATTCTCCAAAGAATTGAAGCTCTTTCTATTGGGATTCTCCATTGACGAGTTTAAACCTCTTTCGTCATCACTAACCAGATTGCTTGGAAATTTACGGTTTCTTCCCCTTATTTGCAAACCATAGCCCTTAGTGCCCCATACTTCAAACCTGGAATCACTTCTACAGATCAATTCCTTTCCGACAACCGCAGAATAAGTAGAAAAATTCACATCACTTCTGCGGGAAGGTAACTGGTTGTCTTCTGTGTACAAGGATTTGTCAGTTCTGGCTGAATCTGAGAATAGCACAGGATCTTTGATGTTCTTGCTTGTGAAATCTAATATTTTCTTCAGAAGCCAGTAACAATTTGTAACCATATGGCTGCTGTCCAGACAGTTGGAGTCCCCATACACTGCAATTCGACCCTTACCCACTGCCAAAAGACCAAGAATAGCGGAGTCCGCCTGCAAATATCGACACGAGCCATCAAACTGGAGTTCACAGTACATCAAATACTGTTAGGAAATACCTGTTCCTTACTTTAAGAGATCAAGTAATGCATTAAGAACTACAGATTTTCTATCATATGCAGCCAGATGACAGGCACAAGATTGTCAACTGATACAAATAATAGTGCATGTACTGCAACATGGCACATTGATGAAAACAATAAAAAATGACTAAGCATTTCGTGTTTGAATCTCAAGAACCTTTTGTTAATATTCCCATCTCGGTAGTCCAAATTATAATGCAACTCTAGAAACAAAAATAAACTATAAGTGGATAACAAGCTAATGAACTGCTAGTTTAAAAAGTGAAAGGTCCGTAGTAAGCCAGAAGAAGAAGTGTATTACAGAGTAAACTACCACCACCATGAAATCATGTTTCCTATTTAGCTTATTATTGTTTTTATCGGGGAAGAGGATAAAAGAAAGAGGTGGTGGACTCATTGACTCACCTTGGCCATGCCAGAGCTTAGAATGTTCTTAGTGGCTCCACTCTCTGAGCTATCCAGAAATGGGAAGCTATGCAGGTACCCGCCACTTGGAAACTTCACAATATCAGTTCCAGATGCATATCGACTCTGCTCACCATCGATGGAAAAATCACCATTCAGAATCTTATCGCCAAATGCAATTCCAAATGGAGCCAAAAGATCATTCAACGCGGGAACGTTGGCACCTCCAGTGACTGGGGTCCACCAGCTCCTTGTGTTATCATCGAAAAACCTCATCTTCACCATTGTATCCACATTATACCACTCAGAAAACACAGCCAGACCTAGTCCGGTATTAACGATGTCATCCCTCAGCTTTTTAATCTCTTCATCAAAGTACTCCTCTTCAAGATCCACTAGCAGAAGCGTCCCATATTGTTGGGCATCAAAACATGTAAAAGGTGAACCAAGGATCTCAACAAAGTATCCAGCATCTCTTAACATGTTGAACATTATGTGAAAATTTGTGTGCAAATGATCCCCATGCCAGTCAAGAATGTCATTCCGAACATCCAAGGAGTCTCTGGGAATATAACCAGGTGGGTATTTAATACTGTGAAATTGATCCCACAGAACCCGGTTTGATCTTGGAGGAGTTGGAACCATTTTTAATTTCAAGTGAAGCACGCAGGTACTAATTTGACGGACCTTCCCTCCATGGGCTGGAGGGCTGTATACAGTAAGAGTTATGTTGCCTTCAATTACTCCAGAAAACTGAGATCCTTCGTCTTTGATTTGCATGTGCAGCGCTAGATACCCCGTCCATGGCCAAATGACGTCTGAATAAGTGAAGTGAATGCTCAGGAGATTGCCCTCCTCGTCTGAAGGATGCCATGTCGGTGGGCTTTCAACATAGCCAATTACACCCATCCCATTGAGAATGGTTGCATTGAAGATAATAGGCAGTGCACCTGCATAAAGTGGCTGGCGGCAAAATGGCCATGAATATGGACAATCAGTATAATCGAGAATACTTGGGAAGATGGTTGCTCGAGGTTGGTAGCTCTTCAAAATTTCATATGATTCTAACCTGACAAAGTAAAAGTAGAACGGGACTCACAAGGATTAGAAAGAGAAATGACAAAACTAACTGGAAAACAACATAAACCGAGAATTAAGATATTAGAGGAAATTAGAAAAAAGGAATGAACTGAACATAAATTATCAGCCTGGTTACTTTGAAGAACTCACAGATCAACCCTGCCAGCACCCTGCTCATACATATTGGGACCAGAAAGCTTTGCAGCACCCTCAACCAGTGCTTGCTTCATGCTTGCTGGATTTAAAATGGCTTTTCGGTTGCCTTCAGGAATGACACTAGCAAGAAGGCATACTACACCAGCAACAACAGGACTTGCAACACTAGTGCCTGATAAACTTTTGCAACCAGTACTGATCTTTGGTCCCATAATTTCCCGACCATATGCAACAACATCTGGCTTCACACGTCCATAACTGCAAAAGCGCACTTTTTTTGTTACAGATTATCAGCATAATTGTATGAAACTTACAATACTCCTTATTCTTGTTATTTTCTGCATTTGCTCCCATGTATTTATCTTTAACAACCAAAAAAAATCAGCTACAATTAAACCGGATGAATAGTATGCCAAGGACGGGCAACTGGGGAAAGAAAAAGTACACTACCCGTGAGGGATCTCCCAAGTGCTCATGCCACGTGAGGAGAACGACGCAATGTGATCACTGTAATCGATGCCACCCACACCAATAACATCACTTTGATCTGCTGGATTGTTTAGAGTACCATAAAGTGGCCCATCATTTCCAATTGCCGAAACCATGATAATATTATTTGCTGTCAGTTCCCAGACCTGATGGAAATTGCAGAACAGAGGATTGCAATTAATGAACTTCAATGGAACCCAGTGGTTGCATGAGGCACCATATGCATATTAAAGATCTCACAATGCCTACGTTATTTCAAGGCAAGAGACAACACCCAACTCTAGACTAACACCTCAGGCATAGAGTATATCAACTGTGTGGAAAACAGGAATGCAGCAGGGAGCATGTATAAGATATTTAATTATGGAAAACAAAAGTAGAGTTTTACAGATTCCAAAATTATCAGGGACTAAATAAACCAATTATAACAACAGATATGTAGCAGCCAAACTTCACCAAAAAGCCAAGGGAATTCTTACCTTCTCCACAAAAGGGAGATCCAAGTAATCAGGTCCACCTATACTTAAGTTTAGCACATCCATATTTGTTGCAATTGCATAATTGAAAGCATCAAGGAACCATGAAGTGTATGACACCTGCAATAAGCTGAATACAAGCCTCTTATAATCTTGATCAGACTATATTGTGTGAATTACATAATAAAAGTAGATACAATTCATAGTGTGTCAGCCACGCATACTTAACAGAATGACAGTGTGTCAGGCACGCACACTTTAACAGAATGAACAAAAATTTCTCATTATTTAGCTCCTTAGTTCTTCGCATGAATGTTGTTTAGTTTACATAGTTTACCGTCTTGGCTTATTGGAAATTATACTTTCCTGATAATTTGAGAACATTTTACATGGAATTTCATTCATGGCAAAGAAAACTCATATTACAAAGTCCAGGACCTTGTCGTTAGTTACAGAGCTAAAAACTGTGAACTATCAGGGAACACATCAGTGAAAGCTTAAAGTCACCCTTGTAGGGATGGCAACCGACAAATGTTATCTGATAACGTCATCACAGCACTAACATCGTCATCTTCGGATTCACAAGAAAAAGCATAAGGGAATGGTTGGAACTAAATTCAACAAAGCTATCACCTTTGTGCTTCGGCGTAAAGGGAGCAATAAGAGAAAATAAAATTAATTAAACTACGTTTTCAATTAAACAAAGCACTGAGAGTTATCCTTTTCCCGAAAGGAAGAGGCTAAATCTGGGGTCTTGACAGAAATATAAAGGATATAAATGAAATCTACACACATTCATCTAATGAATAAAATACCTAGAAATGCAATATACATTACCTGTGCATCTGTAAACACGCGAAACGCATAAATCTCGGTGTTTGGTGCAAAACCGAGACATTCTGAATCTTCACCAGCAATAACACCAGCAACAAATGTTCCATGCCCAAGATTGTCATTTAAGGTATCTTCATTTGTCCAATTTGTCCGCTCCTAAAACATTACCCAACAGGAATCCCAGACCAAAAGGTACATCTCAGTTAATTGCTGTAGTTTCTTTAAAACAGATGCAGAAGAGGTCCTATCCAGCTAAAGCTCAAATTAGTCTTCTATTCAGTAAGTAATACAAACTGGAGAATCCATAACTAGAATACGAAAACAAGATACTCATCATATATCACAATCACATAGGTATCTAGTATCTTGCCCAAAAATGGATACCTTGATATTACGAAAATGTGGGTGATTTGCTCGAATCCCGGTGTCAAATATGGCCATTTTGACTTTTGTACCAGTATACCCTTTTGACCAAAGCAAATCTGCTCCAAACAACGATGTAACTTGAGATTTCTGCAATGAAGTCATCAACATCACACCACATATATCAAGAGAAAATAAGGCACATTCCCTAACGTTAAAAAAGCTTCAGATATACAAGATCTAAACTAATACTAATTAGCCGGGATACAACAGGAACAGACTCACTCGATTGGGATTACTTATATGCCTAATGCAAGGTCAAATATCTTTAATCCTTCAGATGCAGGACATAAAAAAAATTATATGGAACTAACATATCAAGGTTTACCTTATCTTTCTACAAACCAGGTTCCTCAGAAGCCAAACAAAGTAGAATAAAACCACTCATTAACGGCCAGTTGATTCACCGGATTAGATTAAAAATCCTATGGAGGTCATCTCCGGCGTTATAAATGCAACAAAACAGTGAAACAGATTGCATATTCCAATGGATAATAACACCGCCTAACGTAATGTAAACAAAAGTACAGTAAACGGGGTTACTTTCGTAATTGTTGGTCCGAACTCAAACAAAGCCTATGTGATGACTTTCATACGAATTGTTGTGACCCCGCAAAATTGTCAAACTTAACAAGTATTATGAGCATATAAAACTCAAACCACCTGCATCAAGAGTTGGCGTTTCCAGCTAATGCTCAAATTACTAGTAGCTGCGGAGGAGGCTTCACTTTCGCCTTCGCTAAACGACATGGCCGTAAAAATCTTCCCCGGCCGCTTCTTCCCATCCACGAACGCCCCAACTTTCCCCAACCGCTTCTTTTTCTTTCGAAGCAAGCTCCTTTGATAGCTCAAATCGGCCGAAACATCCTTCACCAGCTCCAACCTCTTGAACTCCTCAATCAGAAAAACTCTACCTGAGTCTTCAAGCGCCACAAGCCCAAAATCCGTCGGAAACTTAGCTGCGGCGTTTCGCCGCTTAACCCATTTCCATCTCCCGCGCTTCACGTTCCGTTCGAGATAGTTTCTGTGCTTATAAGCTTTTTTGTACTCGTAAAATCGAACAATATAGTTGGTGCTAGTGATGTCGGGTCCGGATCTTTCTGGTGGCGGGGTTAGGGTTTTGTTACGGGGTGATGAGAGTGGGGTCCGATCCGGTGAGGGTTTGAAACGGAGGAGATAGATTGAGACGAGGAGGACGATGAGAGACAAATTGAGTTTGCAGACTCGAGGAGTGATCATGGCGAGTGTTGGTCGAATTGGCGCGAAAGTCTCAACATCGGAGGAGAGCGAGAGCAAGAGAGATTCCGATAATGTTTCTGGTTTCTCTTAGATTTT
>NMUG010007385.1:0-12098 GCA_002855965.1 Monotropa hypopitys
GGCGGTCATCTGCCAGGCTTCTATCGGTTCTGACATAATACCTTCATGGGTTCGCCCCTTGACCGTGCCTTTAACAGTCGTCTGCATTGGTCTTCGGTTAAGGATTTTCATCACAATGGCCGAGCCTCCGGCGGTCATCCGCCATGCTTCTATCGGTCCTGACATAATACCCTCATGGGTTCGCCCTATTGACCAAGCCACCGACAGTCATCTACCAACGCTTTTGTTGTTCAGGGCAAAATACTTGGCGACCAAGCCTCCAGTGGTCTCCTACTAGGCTTCTATTGGTCCCATCAAGACCAAGCCTTTGGCGGTCATCCGCCAGGCTTCCGTCGGTCTTTACCATCGGTTAAAGCCCTCCAGCAGACATCAAAGGGTCCAGTAAAACCCTTCCATGATACCGGAAGGTCTTGACTTACAAAAATTTCACAGCAAGAAAAAGGCAAACACAAGAAACATTCATTTCATAAGCAAATGGTTGTACAAAATATTACATTCTTTTAAAATTTCAAAGAAAATAGAGGAGAATGGGTCTTAAGCCGTCAGTCTGAGGGTTGTCTTCTGCCAAAGGATCATCTTTAGCTTATTCAATCTTCGAGAATGTGTCTTCAATTGGGGGCAGCTGGAAATTCAGCTCCTCTACGTACGACCAGGTAGAGTGGGTCTCCTCAACATCTATTGCATGCAGTACTTGATGATACCCATATCGTTGTCTGGAATCATAGTCGGGCACGTAGCTACACTGGTGTTGCATGTTTACCTGAGCACAACACTACTCCCGATAGATCCCCTCCGCGTCATTCCACTCCTCAGAGTACCTAGACTTATTGGCCTCTAACACCTTGTCCTCCGTTTTATTCTTTTCAGTAGCTAGTCACTTTTTGTGAGAATGCCTCTCGTGTATCGCTGCCTTCTGTAGATCAGTGTTCTTCTTCCTCTCCTGATCTAGGGCCAGCTGTAGGCCCATGATCCACACATCTTGAGAAGCAGTCTTATCCTTGTATTGGCTCTTCTTCTCAGCAATCTGGAAAAGTCGCTCATGGATGGTGGAGAAGCTCACCAGACCCTACAAAAGCCAAAATCATCAGCAATCAGAAATATGCAAGTGAAGTAGTCCGGAAAAAGGATACCAGATCATTATCTCGATCATTGAAGCAATGTCCTGATTACTTCTTGTTGATAGAAGGCCAGTCTGATCCTGGTGAACTCCCTTTTTTCCTCTGCGAGATCCAGGTCGGTAGCCAAGATAGAGTCATTTGTCGATTTCTCAAAGTGTTGCGTCTGGATAGTGGGGAAGCTTGTCTGTATAGGGATGATGACCTCAACGCCGAAGGACGTAGAGTAAGGTGTCTAGCCAGTTGATCGACCTAGTGTGGTCCAGTAGGCCTAGAGTACATGTGAGAGCTCTTCTTCCCATTTCCCCCTCTTCGACTCCAGCCTTCTATTAAGACTGGCGGAGATGGTTTTGTTGGATGCTTCGGCCTAGCCATTGCATTGTGGATAGTAGGGGTGGAGTTAAATAATCTGATGCCGAGCTCATCGCATGTGTTGGAGACAAGGTCGTCGACGAACTGAGTGCCATTATCTGACACTATAGCGTAGGGCACGCCGAATCTGGAGATAATGTTCTTCTATATGAAGCACTTGACGTCGGCAGCTGTTATGGTGACGAGGGGTTCGGCCTCAACCCATTTGGTGAAGTAAATTGTTGATGTGATGAGGAATTTGAACCTACCCGGAGCAGTTGGGAGCTTGCCGATAATATTGATGCCCCATTGGTCAAATGGCCAAGGACTTGTAACTGGCTGTAGGTCCTCAGCCAGACAGTGAATTTCTGGAGCAAATAATTGGCCCTCGTGGCATGTTCTGACATAGTCTTCAGCATCCTTCCGCATCTTCGGCCACCAGTACCCCTAACTGATTGCTCGGTGGGCCAGAGATCGCCTGCCGGAGTGACACCTCCCCACTACCGGAGTGTAACTCTTGAAGGATTCCTGGGACTTGAGCTGGGTGGACATAGAGCAGATAAGGTCTGGTCCTGGACTGTCGGTAGAGGGCCTCCATTGGAGACATCCAGAAGTTTGCTGCCTTACAACTGACACGATAGGTCTCTCGACGATTCTTTGGAAAAGTATCTATTTTAAGGAAGGCCATCTCTTCATCCATTCAGTTGGTTTGTCAAATATGATGTTCACCTCCATGATCGAAGGCTCGAAACTTAGTTGTGGGATGATGCCAAAAGAGATTGACCACTGGATGGAGGGAGCACATGCGAAGGCCAGCTTGGCAAGTACATCGGCATGAGAGTTGTATTCCCTAGATATCTGCTCTATCCAGAAGGTCTTGAACTTCTTCCTTTCAGTGATGGAGGAGTTGAGGTACTTGCACATCCTGTCATCCCTAGCACCGTACTCTCTGGTCAATTGATTGATGACCAGCTGAGAGTCGATGTAGATAAAGATGTCTTCAACTCCAATGTCGAAGGCAAGACGTAGTCCAGAGATCAGAGCTTCATATTCTGCCTCATTGTGAGAGACCAGATAGTCGATGGATAGAGCATTTTCATGGATAATCCCCCTATGGAGACCAGAACAATGCCTGTGTCGGATCCCCTATTGTTTGATGTGCCATCAACATGTAGTCTCCAAGTGTCCCCATGGAAGAACTGTCATTGTTCTACCGGACGATGGGCATAAGTGTCGAAGCGTTGTGTAGATAGAGTGACAGATGAGGAGGAAGCCTGCAGATCCATGTCATTGACTGGAGACTGCACCAGGGCTTCCTGGAGGACGACCCCCAAAGAGAACTCTGCGACGAAGTTGGCCAAGACCTGGGATTTGATGGCCATTCTGGGCTGATATTTGATATCGAAGTTGGCTAGCTCGACCAGCCATTTTGAGATCCGATTGGAGAGATCGGCCTTCTAGAGGACTGCCTTTAGTGGGTGCTCCATCAACACCGTGATAGTGTGCTGCTGGAAATATGGGAGGAGTTTCCTGGAAGCAAAAACCAAGGCAAGATCAAGTTTTTCAAGTGGTAAGTACCTGGTTTCGGAAGGAAGGAGAGTTTTGTTGGTGTAGTAGACCGGTTGGTTCTCCGTCCCCTTAACTCGGCAAAGAATGGAACTGACATCATGTTAGAAGACGACTAGATAAAGGAGGAGAGGCTCCATGTCCTTCAGCGTGACCAGTACCGGAGGGTTGTAGATGTACTGTTTCAGCTGCATGAGGGCTCGATCGCACTCCTCTATCCACTTGTAGTTGCGTCGGCTAGTCTTGATTGCTTGAAAGAATGGCCGGCAGAGATCTGATGACCGGCTGATAAACCTATTCAGGGCTGGCGCCATGCCAGTCAACTGTTGGACTTCTTTTATGGTAGACGGAGGTCTCAGGTTGGATACTGTAGTGACCTGGGAGGGCCCCACTTCTATCCCCCGGCTGGTAACAACATAGCCAAGGAACTTGCCAAACCCCACACCAAAGGCACACTTTTCGGCATTGAGACGGAGCTTGTACCTTTTCAGGATTTGGAAGACTTCCGCAAGATGCCGGATGTGATCGACCGGGAGCTTGCTCTTGATGACCATATCATCGATGTAGGCCTCCATCGTGTCTCTGATCTGCTAGGAGACCATCCATGAGACCATCCGCTGGTAAGTGGCTATGGTATTTTTGAGGCCGAAGGGCATGATGACCTTGTAGAAGTAGACCCCCTTGGGCGTGATGAAGGTTGTCTTCTCTATGTCTTCCTCTGCCATTGAGATCTAGTGGTAGCCCCTGTAGGCATCCATGAAGCTAAGTCTATGGTGTCCGGCAGTAGCATCGACCAGTTGATCGATTCTGTTTAAAGGGAAGCAGTCCTTCGGGCAGGCATCATTGAGGTTGGTATAGTCGACACAGACCCTCCACTTGCCATACTTCTTCTTGACGACGATCATGTTGGCTAGCCATATGGGGTACTGGACTTCCCAGATGGCAATAGCTTCCAGCAACCGATCCACTTCCTCTATAACTGCTTGGGTGTGTGCTGGAGAGGAGTGGCGTGGTCTTTGCACAATGGGGCGCCGGGAGGGATCAGCGTTCAACTGATGATAGATGAACGATGAGTCCACTCTGGGCATCTTGTATGGAGTCTAGGCAAAGACTTCTATATTTGCTCTAAAAAAATTTAGCATCTCCTCCTACTCTGGTTTGGAAAGAGAAGAGCCAATGAGAAACGACCGACTGCCATCTTCATTGATCCGCATTGAAACGAGCTCTTTGACTGTCTTGTCAATTAACGGAGCTCCAACATCTTCAAGAACTGGGCATCCAGGACCTCTACCCATTGAACCTATTTCATTTCTTTGTTCTCCCAGATGGCTGAGATGTAGCATTGTTTTGATGCTGCCTGATCGCCATAGATATCCTCCTGCCTGAGGATCCCACGAATCGGACTACTTGGTGGTAGGTGGAGGCAATTGCCTGCATGGAATGGATCCAGGTCAGGCCAAGGATGGCATTGTATGGATTTGGAACATCAACGATAAGGAACTTCATATTGACCATCTTGGATTCTGCCCAGACCGGAAGGGTGATCTTGTCGAGCGGCCAGATGGGAGCTCTATTGAATCCGACCAATGGGATGTCAGCACGCTGCAAATTGTTAGCAGAAAAGCTTGAGGGCTTGAAATAAAGAATAATACATTACCTCGACGGAGCTTCCCTGATCGATGAGAATGAGCCAAATGTTGACCGGTCCGACACAGAGAGTGACTACTAGAGCATCATTGTGTGGCAGCTAGACTCGGTCAAGGTCCTTCTCCGTGAAAGTGATGGACCATCCTAACCGTTCGGAAGCAAACTTCCACTTAGAAGCAGATCCGACCGTGATCACTTGCTTTGGAGTAGAGGCCTGGTCAATTTCTGCATAAAGGTGGACGACAGCTTCCTTGTCGAGGGGACCGTGGATCACGTTGATCATTGGAACATCCTCCTCCAGCTAGATGGGATGTCCAGTCCTCTGAGCCAGCTTCAGAGTTCTCTGGTGATCAATCCACTGGGTTAGGTGGCCCTGCTGCACCATGAGCTCCAAGTATGACTTGAAGGGTTTGCATCCAGTCATAAAGTGTCCTTGCACTTTATGGTAGGTGTAGTGGATCTGTTTGTCCTTTGTTTTGCCAACCGTTCCGAGCTTGTAGTCCGGCCAGGCAAAGAAAGGCTAGTTCTCGATGTGTTTCAAGACCGCGTAGATTGGCTCGGTGAAAACCATGGTCTCAGCAGTAAACTCATAGGCCTTCGGAGCCTTTGGTCCCCATCTTCTGCCAGCTTTAATAGTGTGCACCTACCTCCGGCCTTATACCGGCAGGGGTATATAGGGATGCTAATCCAGATGATGGGTCGCTCGCTCAGCAAGGAGGTCTTCCAACTAGCAGAACTTCTCCACCCAGAGCATGACGTCATCCATGTCCTCGGAAGGGCAGAGAGTGAGATCAAAGAAGATCCGAGTGTTGCTTTCCAGGCCATTCTTGAAGGAAGAGGCGGTCACCGTCTGGTCACAACCCTAAATCTCGTTAAAGCGTTCCCAGTACCTTTTAGCATATTGTTGGAGGCTCTCGTCCGGACACTTCTTGAGGCTGATTAGGGCGTCGACCTGTTTGGTCTACTTACTGCTGGTGATTAATCGGGCCATACAGGCTCACTCAAGGTCCCGGTAGAAGAAATGCTACGTGAAGGGAGCTTGTTGAACCAAAGAAAGCCCAAAGTGCCAAGGCTGGTGGAGAATACCTTGCACATGATGGCGTCATCAGTGGTGTAGAGAGAGATGATCTGTCGAAAGTAGATAAGATGGGTGTAGGCATCTGTCTTTGGATCGTACTTGGTGAACTTCGGCAGGTTGAAGCCTGGAGGAAGAGTCACCAGCTCAATCCCTGGGATAAAAGGGGAGAGATTGAGCTGCCAAAGCCTAGTGTCGATGGACGCTTTCTAGTGGACGACTCTCTTTTTTGGGCTGGGGGACATCTGACTCTGACGATAGTTCAGATGGTCCCTGAGGTCTCTATCCTTTCTGGGGGGAGGGGAGTCATGGCCCCTGTGATGTCTTCTCTTCGGACTGGAAGAGTCATCCGCTCCGTGATGTCTGCCGGTAGGGATGACAACGGATCGGTTCAGTCCGGTTATTGTGGATATCCATATCCAAAAATCGAAACCCGAACTGTATCCATAACCGAACCAAAAAATGAACGGTTATAAAAATCTACAACCGTATATGTATCTGCGGATATCTGAATCTAAACGGATATCCACAGATTATAAATTTGCACCATTTTTTAATTATTGCTAATAATATGTTATTGAATCAAAAAATTATTCACATTTGAACCATTTTTTTATTTTTGCTACTAATATGTTGTTGAATCAAAGAACTATTCATATTTGAATCAAAAAACACAAAAAAAATTACCACATTTGAACCAAAATTTTGCACTAGAATATACACACAGCAAAAAATAGACCACAAAATGTAAAAAACAATACCCATTTTTGATAAACACAACAAAAATAAACACTCATAATGTTGCACATTTGCAAAAACACACAACAATAACATGTCCCATTCTCTTCAAATGTAGGCAGCTCAAACACTACATCAAAAAGGCAGCAAAAAATAAACAACAAAAATGGGTACTCTTGATACTCAAATTTTGGTTCAGCCCCCACAAATTCAAAAATCACCAAAATGGTCTTTACAGAGATCAATGCGCACATTCGGAATGTTCAGACTTCTAGCGAACAGCACCGACGGTAGTCAAAAATTTTAAAACGATGAAACAACAACGGTAAAGTGTTAAAGAATATTTACCCGTCTCAGAACTTCAATTCGACGCACTAGTCGAGACAAATTACAAACGGACGGTACAGAAACTGCATCCGAATAGGCAGAATAGTCAAGAACGAGCAGAATCCCGCACAAACAACCGAAATTTTCCTTCTCAATGGAATATCGAAGGTAAATTCATTACTGGGAAGCTGCCATAAAGACTGGATCCATCCGACTCAGAATTAGAATTCAGTTGAGGATAAACGTTAATTCGTTCAGATTTCCCTATAGTGGTCAACCGGCCTCGGAAATCATCAAATGTATTTTGCACGGACCTCATCTTTAAAGTCTGACATTCCATATAAAATAGATTTTCCATAAGTTGAGCAGTCCAAGAGGTGCACCAACCGCTTCTCACTTTGTTTAAAGTATTAAAGCCGTATTTCAGGGTTTTCCCAAGAAACATCTGGATCAGGCCCGATATATTTGCTAAATTCACGATCCAACTCAACGATCGAGAATATCAAATTTAAAATGTCAAAGTCCGAGTTCGACGAGGGCCTGACCAAGCACAAATAGAATCTTCGGACTAAGATTCAGAACTCCAGGATACTTTTTCAATTTTTAAGATATTTTCATTTATTTTCTAATTAATTTTCCGAAAGGATAAGCTCAAAACCCTTTTAGAAGCTTCCAAAAATATCTTCTCCAGCACATGTCCCACGAGCCATGTGATTGGCCCAATATTCCTCTGTGTCGCAACTATAGTTGCAACATATATCAATATAAATAGCCAGCTACCACAACAATAATCCAGACCTCAAGCATCCCAATTGCTCTCAATACACTCCCAAACACCAAAGCCTCTGGGCAATTCCTTTGTTAGTTTTCCAAAAACTACCCAAAATCTAATCGAACCTCTAAAAAACCCGAAACTAGCCAAGAATAGGCCTCGTTCTTGAAGTATACATACCCGAGCCTAATTCCTTCAGTAAATTAATTTTGTCTCTTCTATTCTTGGGAGACTCTTGGTAGTCTTCTGTGCGGGGATAATTTTTACCCCTGCAAGGATTCTGACTTTTCTTTGACTTTATTTGATCCGGTGCTTCGCCTGTATTCCTCCTGTAACTGTTCCCACTGCGCTCGTATGTTCTGCAACCACAAAGGTTAGATGACCCCCTCGCCAAGTGGCTTGAAGGCCCTCCGATGATTAAGTTAGTCCTGGTTGGAAGAAACTTAATCCTAATCGAAAGAAAAGAGAATACTGAGGAGGAATTTGAGCAGAGTTTCGTTACCAGAAAGTCCTCTCTTGTTAGTGGGGAGTTCACCTCCTTTTATACTTGTTGATTCCTTCCATAAATGCATCATTTCCCCTTCGTAACTCCTCATTGAAGAAGGCAAGATGAATTGAGACTATTGCCTCTTCATCTTCTGCCCAATTAATTCCTCAGTCCATTCACCTTCCAACGTTTAAACTCCTGCTTAAATATGTATGTCCACATTCACGACCTCATAGCAGTTGGTATGTGCAATGATTAATTTCTTCCTCATTAACCATTGCCTGTACACACCGCCCATGCTATGCCGAGCTCATCACTATCCCGCACTGCAGATGCCGCCGCACAGGGACAAGCCTAATCCACAGTTCAGGAAACATACTTGCATATGGTCTTGGTTAGAGGTCGAGATGCCACACGAGATGCCTAACCTTCATGCCGTACTCTCAAGATGTCATACCGAATTGTGCAAAACCTAATCTAAGGAGGTGCATGAATGTGAGACTCTCAATAGGCCTTATCTTTTATGTTCTAACCCCTGATTGACTCTTGGGATGCATATGGCTAATCCCTCAAGGATTTTCCTACGTATGTCCCTTGATAGAGAACTTATGCCATTAGGATGCTCAACCTTCTTCAGTCAAACCTTATCCTAACATTTATACTCTCCATGGACGTACAGCAGGTTCAATCTTAAGGAATCCATAATACACACCACGCTGCGAACTTACCGCGCTGCCACTGTTGCCGCATTGCCACATTGCCGCGCTGCTATCCTGCCGCGCTCTAGTATAATTCCGCAATGCCATACCACAACTCATAATTAATCTTCCTTATCTAATCAAGTTATAACACAGGAGATCCAAATCTAATATGCCACGTGGATAATCTAGATTTACCCTACCACAATTGCTCCCCAACTTTGACTGCTTCAGCCACGCTGCAGGAGTAGTCAAAGATTTCCGGACTACCAAAACGTCGCCGCTTCACTAAACACCGCTTAATAACCGTCATTTTCTCACGGCCGCCATTCATCATTACTTCATAAATGCTGTGGGACCCAAACACAATTACTTATGCAAATTGCACACCAAACGATGTAGGGCTCTCGATTCCCTCAAAGCCCATTAAGCTGGGCACCAAAAAACCCTTTGGCTTCCCGAAACATTCTCTCAACATTATTCTCCTTTAAATATAAACTTCATCCCTTAGCCACAGACTCTCTGATTCTCTTTCCCTCCAAGCGCCTTTAAGTCCCTTTTCACCTTTACTCCTCATCTTCCTCGCTAATACTTCTCCAACCCATGGGTATATTCAAGCACAGAGTTAATAACCCTGCTAAGATGGCCCACTTCCGGGATTTCCATAACATTCCTGATGATGTTGCCACTGAACTGGCACCTCCCAACTTCAATTTTGAAAATTTAGATGAAAATACTCTGGTAATCCCTCTGATAAATATCTTCAAAGCTGGGATTAGATTTCCCCTCGAGCCCCTTTTTAGGGAATTCTGCAGTTACACAGGGCTCACTCCCACACAGATGTCCACCAACATGGTGCGCATCATCATGGGGGTTGTTGCCTTAAATCGCACAACTGGTTCCAGAATGACAATCCACGAAATTCTGTACCACTATACCATCAATAGTACCCAACAATTAGTCTGGTACTTTAAATGCAGAAATGACAGGGGGAGGCTGGTAGACAACATCCCGGATACTGAAAAAGGAAACGACGATGATCTTCTAATCGTTACGGGCAACTGGGAATATGCCCCTGGAGAAGAACAAAAATTCTCTTTACCACGGAAAGACGGATCCCCCTGTCAGTTCTTTTTTCTAACTACTACCTTTTCACAATCCAGCTTGTATTTTTAGAACTAATTTTCATTTTCTGATAATCTGCAGCATCCAAAAGAATCAACCACAAATCCCTCCACTTCAAAGAATACAACTCTAACGAAGTCAAACGGGCCTTGGATTTCAAAGATTCTCGTGGCATTCCTCTCAATCGCACCATTCACAAACTTCTGGACTACGTCCCCCACTGCCGTGGTTATCGCAGTACCTCACATCCTTCCCTATCCATCAACCCACTCCAGATACAGGCATCTCATCTCAACCTTCCGAAATCTTAACCAAACAACCCGACATTCCTCTGGATAAGGGTAAGACCGTAGTAATTGAAACAGGAAGTTCCATCCGTGCTGCTCCCTAGACTAAATCTTAGTTCAACCAAGAGGTTGAGAAAGAAAACATGACCCGATTCAATCTGGCCGGTACTTGGGAAAGGATGGCAAGCGGGAGAATCAGATCCCCCCCAGGCTTGAGGATGGCAGCAACTTCTTCTCATTCCACATTACCTACTGCAGCAATAGCTGCAGCCGTTGCCTCCGGAACTAGGGTCCATCCCACCACTGGAGGAAAAACCCTTTCCAGACCTCGACCCGAACAAACCCAATCTACACAGCTCAATGCTCCCATTCCAGCCACCACCGAATCAACTCCTACTCTACCGATAGTTGCCGTAGTCCAAACTTCTCAACAGTCTGCTGATCGAACTAATGAACCTTCTGACATCAACTTGAATGCCGATCTACCGCCTCCCGCAAAGAGGCAAAGAACCGAGAAATCTCGCCGCCCAAGAACGGATTTTGAGAATGTCAACACATTCTTTCCCGCTTTAACGAAAGGGGAAGATGATCCCATTCTTACCACTGATACCATTGCCGACCATTTCACTGCCATAGGATTGGCCAGAGCGGCACTGGTTCCAAAAGATATGGACTGATTTTCCAAGAGAAGCGAGTGTCCATTGACCTATATGCGATTGCCTGCTCTGGCTCTCTGAAGGTATCCACCTCTATCACTCTAATTTACCACTTTCACAACTACTCACACTTTCCACATATCTTTTTACTTGTAGGCCATTCAATGCGTCACCATTCTAACCAAGAGAAACGGTGATCTACGATGCACACTTGACCGGGAACAAAATATCAACAACAAATGTTTGGAGACCATCAAAAGAAAGAATGACAACATCAAATCTCTTTCTGACCAATGCGCTGAGCTGGGCAGCAAGGTCCTCAGTCTAGAAGCCAAAGTGGCTCAAATTTGTCTTGAAGGTGAAGCCAAACTGAAAACCCAACAAGACCTTCTGGAGAGAATCAAGCAGGAGAACTGAGATGACCTAAAGAACAGACTGAATGCCCACCAGCAGGAAATGGAATCATGGCATGCCAAGTTCAGGAACTGCTCAATTGAGCTTGAGAATGCACGGAAGGATGCGGCACAAATGAAGATAGTCCACCTCCAGGAGCTGAAACAGGTGAGAGAAGAAGGCCATGCAGCTGGCTATTCGGTCGGACATGCATCTGGGAGTAAGGAGACTGAAGATGAATACATGAAAGAGTTCACTGAGGCACTTCCCGGGCTGGAGGACTCCATCTTCACCAAATATTGGAGTGATGCCCTTAACTTCATGGGAGTACCTACTGATTCTTCCCTCCGCTCTCAGACTCCTGTTCCTTCAGTGTTCTTGCATCTAGAACATGATGTGCCAACATTCGGAGAAGCTCAACCAGTGCTACCATTGCTCCAGGACTTGAACAAATCTACTGTGGCACCATTGTCTTCCGAGGTTCCAGCTATCATAACCTCTTCCTCTAATGAAATTGTAAACTCTGAGATCACCGATCTGACCATCCTTCCTAGTTCTACAGAAATCATAACCGTTCTTGATGAAGACGTTCCAACAGTTTCTGATCCACCTTTGGCTGCTACCATAGAGCCAGCAACTCAGATTGCAACACAAGTGGTGCAGGGCACCGAAGAAACAATTTGACTTTTACTTCAGTTCTTATGCTGGTCTGTAATAATTAGTAATCTCCGAACTATTGGTATTGACAACTGATTTGTCAATATCTTTGCCTTTGGTCTGATGGATGGATGGAACTGCTTTTCAGTATTTTTTTGTTAATGCAAAATATGTTGTGCTTTGCTTCTATCAACTGATCTATTC
>NMUG010007386.1:0-12096 GCA_002855965.1 Monotropa hypopitys
ATGAATCGGGGTTTTCAACCCTACTTGGATTCTTTCATGGTAGTTTTTATTGATGATATTCTTGTTTACTCTCGTACTGAGGAGGAACATGAACATCATTTGAGGACTGTGTTGCAGACTTGGAGAGAGAAGAAGTTATTTGGGAAGTTTAGCAAATGTGAGTTCTGGCTGAAGAGTGTGGTTTTCTTGGGCCATGTGATATCTAGTGATGGCATCTGTGTGAATCCGAAGAAGATAGAGGCAGTGGTAAATTGGCCAACACCTACTAGCGTGACTGAGATCAGGAGTTTTCTGGGTTTAGCAAGATATTATCGTCGCTTTATTCGTGGCTTTTATGAGATTGCTTTGCCTATGACGAAGCTGATTCAGAAGAATGTTAGGTTTGTATGGTCTGACGAATGTGAGAGGACTTTTTGGGTCTTGAAAGAAAAGTTGGTGACTGCTCCTGTTTTGACAGTTCCAGAAGGTACCAATGATTTGGTAATTTATAGTGATGCGTCTTTGCGTGGGTTGGGATGTGTTTGATGCAGAGAGGGAAGGTTATCGCTTATACTTCTTGTCAGTTGAAGCTTAACGAGCTGAATTATCCTACCCATGATTTAGAGTTGGCAGCGGTGGTCTTTGCTTTGAAGCAATGGTGACATTATCTTTATGGTGTGACGTGTGAGATCTATACTGATCACCAGAGTCTCAAGTATTTGTTCACTCACAAAAAAAACTAAATTTGAGACAGAGGAGATGGTTGGAGCTGATTAAAGATTATAATTGTTCGATTCATTACCACCCTGGGAAGGCCAATGTTGTGGCCGATGTTTTGAGTAGGAAATCGGCTAGTAGTCTATCTTGTGTGAGATGTGCCAGGATTGAAAACTTTAATGAGGTAAAGAAGTTGAATGAAGAGTTGGAGTTGAGCAGTAAAGATATGTTATTGGCTCAGTTTTCAGTGCGACTAACTTTTGTGGATCGTATTCTAGTGGAGCAGGATTCTGATGAGATGTTGAGGAAGAAGAAACAACAAATAGCTGAGGGTGTTGAGAGCGAATTCCGGTTTGGCAGTGATGGTATGCTTATGTTTGGGCAGAGGATATGTGTTTCTGATAGTCCAGAGTTAAAAAATAGTATTTTGGAAGAAGCTCATTGTTCTGCTTATTCCATGCATCCGAATGATAATAAGTTGTATAGAAATTTGCGAGAAAATTATTAGTGGAAAGTGAGAGAATGATGGTAGAGTGAGAAGGTATTTTCCAGTGGCATACACTTGGTATAGAATTTTGATTGTGTTGGTGGAGTAAATTATATGAAAAGTGGAATAATTTGGGCAATATAATGTGAAGAGCTATAATGAGAATTACCTTTAATTATGTATATGGTTGAGTAGTGGGTTGTGTTTTCACTAAGTTAGAAAATGGGCAATATTGGAGGTGAAAGATTAGTAAAGTTTGGAGTAAGTGTAAGAATTACAAAATTAAAGAAAGGTTTGTAATTGAAAGGGAGTAGTGGGTATTTGTCCTTGGAAAAGGAGAAGTTAAACAGCGTTATCATTGGTAATATGGAAATTGTGGAGAGTATAGTGATTGGTGAAGTATGGTTATATCTTAAGAAAAAATTTTGGTTGTGTGTAAGGTATAGATGTAAATGACCTTGTTGGTAATAACGTAAAGAATTGATGAAAGTTATTTAGCTTCGGTTTTTAAACCACAACTTATGAAGGCAAGATGGATAAATGATTTACTTATGAACTAACCTTTAAGTGTTGGCTTGTGGTCGATGGATTCTGTAAACTAAGAATTTCTATGTGTGAACTCTGTTAATAAAGGAAGTATAGTAGAGTAGCGCAGTGAAAGCATGGTGAGACCATTTGTAATCCATATGAATCGTTATTCAAATAAGATAGTTGGAATTCATTATTTTTATGCATCCATATATTGATGTGAGACTTTGTTAGATGTAATGTGATGGGCAGGGATGTGACATTCTGTGTGAAAGTGTTGGGTGTGGCCTGTTTGGGCAAGTCTGGTTTAACGACTAGAGGGTGCGTATGGCACTGGATTCTGTGTATGATGCAATTTACCCTTTTAGGGGTGGACATGATTCAAAATTTGTAATGTAGACTCAAGTTCAATATCATAAAATATGCATATGTGTGAGTGGCATGTGGGTGCAAGTATTGTAAAGGATGAAAAAGAATAGTTGCCTATAATGTTTAAGTTTTTGGCAATGAGGAAGATTTCTCAAATTTTATATTAATCGTAATTATGCTACTTTTAGAAAAGTGGGTGAGGGGTGCAGGTTTGAAAGTGGTTATAGTGCCGTTTAAGCGGGTTAAGTTATTGCGAGTGGTGTTAGTTAAGCATAGTAAGTATTGATGATAAAGTCGAGTTGCGAGATTAACACATTAATGGTATCGTAAAGTTAAAGTAAGGGTTGATGACCATATGTGAATTCTTCCTTGTAATGAAGCAGTGCCGTTTATCAAGTTGTGAGGTGTTAGCTGAATCTAATGTTTAACGTTGAGAGTTTGGGGGATTTTACTCTCGAGTGTATAGAGTTGTGAAAGTTGTATGAAAGTAAAATTATTTGGTGTAAATACTTTGGTGTTAGTTGGGGTTATGAGGCATGTGTGTTACCATGTGGTTTGGGTAGAGTTGAAATTAGCCTTGGGTGCCTATATACGAAATAGTATGATATGTTATTTCCTGTTTAGTGAGGGGGGATAATAAGAAAGAAAAACAATATGAAACATTAAGAGAACGCATGTCGTGGGTATGCGATAATCTATTGCGAGCAGTAGATCTATTGGAGTTGGAATGGATGGAAAGGAATTTGAGGGAAGAGTGTCCTTGGTAAAATCATGAGAAATTGTAAATAGTAGTGACGGTTGATCGCGTTGAGGGAAGTTGAATTGCTGTAGAAGCATTAGAGGTGTGTAATGTTTAGAAAATTTGGGAGTTTGATTTCATTGTGGTTAATGAATGCAAGGTTGGGCTGAAGAGAGTAATAGTAATTCCTTGGTATGAGTTTAGAGAAGTAGGAGTTAGTGTGGCAAAGTATGCAGTCTTGCATCGAATTATGTTGAGGCATGTGAGATCTTGTGTGAGGAGTTTTATAACATGTCTTTGGGCGATAGTGTGACCATATGAATTCGGGAATAAGGTTATATGATTTTGGGAGACCATAGATTTCGAGGACGAAAATTTCTTAAGGAGAGGTGAGTTGTCACACCCGTATCACTTTCAATATATTCTTATTCAATTAATAAATAATAAAAGGGAGAGTTTAGAGAATGATACTATTTATTTCAATGGTTAAAGATATTATAATCACTTAATTAAGGATTTAATAAGTGTTATATACATATATAATTAACCCTTAATGTATATAGGCATAAGGAGTGGCACACAAGGGTAATAAAGGTTTAGTAAGAGGGGTAAGATGGTCTTTATGAGTTAAAAACTGATTAGGGTTAGGAGAGACACTAATCTCTCATTAGTCTAACCAAATTTTGGGAGTCTAGAGAAGAGGGAGAGAAGAGGGCTAAGGGAGATTGGAAGATTGAAGTCTTTTGAAGAAAATTTTGAGTTAAATCTCTTCTACAATCTTTTTCCTAACATCAATACGAATCTATTGATATAGTTTGTGTTCTCTCATCATCTCTAATTTGGCCTAGATCGAAGTTTGTAGATGAAACTCGTTTTTGAGAAAATTTCCTGTTTTGGGGTAAAAATCCCTTGATGATTGAGGGTGTTTTAGGATTTAAGGGAGCCCTTAATCATGTGTTGTGAGTTAGAGATGTTGGCGATACTTTGATGTTGTCAAATTTGAGGTTTTGAGACTTAAGAATTGATTGTGGTGATGATGAGGCGTGATAGTTTGTCAAAAATATATTCTGCAGATTTTTGAATAGCGGCCTTAGATATCGGTATCTTTAATTTTTAAGATATCGGTATCTTGAGTCAGAAAGTAAGATATCGGTATCTTTAATCCTTAAGATATCGGTATCCAGAAGTTTAAAAGAAGATATCGGTTTATAAAAATTTAAGATATCGATTTATAAAAATTTAAGATATCAGTTTATAAGAAATTTAAGATATCGGTTTCTTAAACACTAAAGGTATCGGTTTCTAGCAGTGTTAATATATCGGTTTCTTAGAACCTTTAAGATAGCGGTATCTAGGTGGTAGAGTTAAGATATCGGTATCTTAAAGTTAAGATATCGATGTTTAGGGGGTCTGATCCAAAAAATCTGTTAAGTTCAAAAACCTTTGTTTAAGTGAAAATAAGGCTTTTAAGCATAATTCTGAATACGTTGAGTTGATTAAGGCCCTTATAAGATGTTTTTAAATACAGGTGAGGAGACGGGGCATTCGAACACCAAGAAATAATTCATTCGAAGACATCACATCTTGGTGAGTGTGTAGATATCCTTCTATATATGTGCTTTGTTTATGTGTGAGTTGGTGTGGAGTTGTTGTGTGTATTCACATGTTCTTATGTGATAATTACACGAAGTTATCTATTTTTCCTTACCTACATGCAAGCATGGATAAGAGCACGATGTGTTACTGTTATGCATTGGCATGATTATTATAATGTTGTTTGTGCTTTAAGGCATGAGGAGTATGTTGTAATCACATGTTGAGATTTATATATCTTTTATTTGATATCACTTAAGCTAGAAGAATATGGAATAATGATTGATAAATATATGCAGAGAGAGTGGTGATGTTACCCTAGGCATACTCAAATGAGTTGTTAGGCCGAGTAGGGGTAGTGAAATGAAATAAAATCCTCGGGGCATGCTTTATATGCTATTAGGCCGAGTAGGGGAATTGAGAGAGATAATCCCGAGGCATGCTATTATATGTTGTTAGGCCAAGTAGGTATGGGCATGTTATATGTCGATTAAATTAAAGAGAGGTGCTATAGGCACGTTACACATCAATTAAATAAAAGAGAGATGCTATGGGCACAGTTAGAAAGAATATATAGACAATGGCATGATTACACGATAAGTTGGGGGAGAGACACCACCCCCTGGACAGTTGCATAATTACGTGATAGAAGGGGAGAGATACAATCTCTTAGTTACTTGTTCTTTACTTGTACCTTACTTGTACACAATGAGTTTTATTTACATATCAAAGTGCATATATGACTGTTGTATCTGACACTGGATATCTTTTGCTTGTTTTTGTTGTGCAATCTATATCCAGGTAAAGGAGTTTAGCTGGTTCACCTACAAGCCATTTCCAAGAGGATTAGCTATCGGAGAGAGAGGATAGCAGTTGGTACTCCTTTTTGGAAGATTTCTTTTAGTTTTGTTTACTATAGAATAATGGTTTTTTGTTGAGACTATTGGTACTTTTATAGTGAGAGTGGTTTGAGTTGTTGGCTTATGTTATTGAGACTTGTGGTAGTTTTTCCTTGGTACTACTGTTTAGACGTAGAGTTTACTTTGGGATTTCAGTTTTTAGTATTTCCGCTGCAATATTATCATGGTTGGTTCAAAAAAATAAATTTATGTGTTTTACTTGGGTTTGGTTTTGATGCGTTGTAGTCATGGATCCATTGTCAGTTATATATTTTTATTATATTCTGAAATGGGTCGTGACACGCTGTGTCTTCCATTGATGGAATACTAGTGCTTGATTGAATTGCCCTTTGGCTAGTGGGTTTGATTGATTCACCCTTAGCATTGGTGTGCTGGTGGTGTGTGGAATCTTCCCAAGTATTGAAAAAGGACATTCCATTTGCATACATTAGCATATGCATAATTATGTGGTATTTGGAACCTTGTTTTAGGGGAGAGATACAACCCCTTCGTTGTTCTTTATTCCTTACTTACAATTACATCTAATGATTTGCTATATTGACTATAAATCTGACACTCCTAGATATTTTGTTATCTTCTTTTGTTGTGGCATTGTATCCAGGTAAGGAATCTTAGCTGGATTCATTACCGGTTCTTTGGAGTTGCTCTAGGTTAGTTGGAGTCATGATTTTACCCGTCTTTTCCAGTTCTTTGTTCTTCTTTCAGTAGTGTGAGGATGTGAGTTGGGATTTTATGTCTAGACTAGTATTATTGGTAGATTGTTTTATTATTTTGGGACCTTATGTTTTGGTCACTAGATGTCACACTTGGGACTCATGATGTGAAGTTGAACCTATTTAGTATTTTATTTTCCGTTGCATAGTTTTATTATTTGGTTGAGATTGATAGTTTGGAAAATTTTTTATCTTTCCCTCTCCTGGAGTTGGTATTTAGGTCATGACTCACAGCCGAATTCCATTTATTTATTGGTATTTCGAGACGGGTCGTGACAGCTTGGTATCAGAGCCAGGTTGTAAGATTTTTGGAACAAGTGTGACTTAGGATGATGAGTCTCTTGAGGTGAGAGTTAGGTTGAGTCAGTTTGTTATATTCTTCCAGAAACTATTGTATGTGTTACTTTGGCACCCGATGGGCTGCCTCGAAATCTGGTTTTAAAAGCACTTGATGAACATATTTTCAAATGAGAGTTCTTGAAAAGTTAGTCGGAAAACCACAATGTACCGGAATCCTGTGTCTAGAGCGGTGTAGGAGTGGAACATTGGTAATGAACCCTTAAGTGTCAGTATTGTCAATTTAAAATTTTTCTGTTGATATGGCATATTATATGTTATATGATTCTTATGTTTTGGTATTGATGAGTTGGTGTATGATAAACAGAATTGTAATGGATCATGTGGAAGATGCCGCTTTGACTGGTCCTGTCGAAGGAGAGGTAAACCATCCTCCAGCATCGGTAAATCTTCCAGTTACGACTAATGCGTAGATAGTAGAGGCCGCTATGGCCCAGTTTCTGGAGAATCAGACTGCATTTATGCAATGGCAGCAGAATCAACAGGCGGGTGCGGCTGCCACAAGCATACTTGACCATTTTCGATGCCTTTGTCCTATAGAGTTTGAGGGGATGGTATCTCCCTCATTGGTAGAAGAATGGTTGCGAGGAGTTGAGAGGGTATTCTCTACTATGGGTGTACCTGATGCTTAAAAGGTGAATTTGGCCTCATTCAACTTGAAGAGAGAAACATTGTTTTGGTGGGAGGCATACAACAGATAGATAATGATGCCGGTGATTGGGGATATTGCTGTAGCTCCTCGTGTGATGACTTGGGAGCTGTTTGTGAAAGGCTTTAATGATCAGTATTGTCCAGCGACATACAGACTGGATCAAGAGAATCCCTTCCTCTATTTGAAGCAAGGATCTATGTTAGTGAAAGAGTATGAAGCAAAGTTTGCGGCTTTATCCCGTTTCACTATGGAATTAGTGAGTACGGATGAAAAACATTGTCAATGTTTCAGGCATGGTTTGAATGCCAATGTTGCTACCAGATTGACTTCCTTCAGAGAAAGGGATTATGCTGATCTTGTTGATATGGCAAGACGTATTGGAAGAGACATTAAAGGGATGATAGAGCAGAGAACGAAGAAGGGCAAAGCAGGTGGATGTTGGAAGAATAAGTCTACTAGTGAAGGTGGAAGTTTCAAGAGTGGAATTAGCAAGCCATCATTCAAAAAGAGTCATAGTGGTTCTAAATCGCTTAGCCATGTAAGCAAGGGCGGTGATGATCGCATCAGAGGAAACCAGTTAGTGGGTAATGCACCCAATGATGAGCGTCAGTGTTTTGGGTATGGAAAGGCTGGTCATTTGGTGCGAGATTGTACTAGTCGAGATGAGAAATCCCGTACTATCACATGGTTTAACTGCGGTGAAGAAGGACACAAATTCTTCCAATGTTCTAAACCTCGTGAGTCGACAGCTTCTTCAGTCAGGAGTGTACCAGGAGGTGAAGCTAGAGGTTCGGGAAGCATGGCGTTACCGGGCAGAGTTTTTGCAGTCACCCGTCAGGGAGCTGAGGCTGCACCAGAAGTGGTCATATGTACCTTCTTTGTTTCTTGCCATTATGCACATATATTACTCGATTCTAGAGCGACACATTCATTCGTGTCTGTAGCCTTTGGTATGATGTTGGGCAAGTCTTCTTCCACACTGCCATATGTTCTAACTATCTCTACACCAATATGTGAACCTGTTCTGGTGAACACATGTTATTTAGGATGTGAGGTGTTGTTGGGTGTAAAGTATTTTTCTGTGGATTTGGTTCCATTGCCTATGACCGATTTTGATGTCATTTTGAGTACGGACTTTTTGTCCCATTATCATGTTGTTATTGACTATCTAAATAAGGAGGTAGTTTTCAGATCCTGGAAGAAGCGGAGGTCAAGATCTGTGGTAAAAAAGTGTTGGGGAAAGCTCGACTGATATCGAGTATTCGGGCAGAAGCATTATTAAGCAAGGGTAGTTCGGAATTTTTGGCACATGTGGTTGATACTCAGCAACAAAGTCCTGGTATTACAGACATTACAATCCTGTGTGACTTTGTAGATGTATTTCCTGATGAGTTACCGGAAATTGTGCCAGATCAAAAGATTGAATTCACCATTGAACTTGTTCTTGGGGAAAACCCCATCTCTATAGCGCCATATCGAATGGCACCGACAGAGTTGTTGGAATTGAAGGTGCAGCTGAAGGAGTATCTTGACAAGGGTTTTATTAGACCCAGTATGTCTCCGTGGGGTGCTCCTGTGCTATTTGTAAAGAAGAAGGATGGGTCTATGAGGATGTGCATAGATTACCGTCAACTTAACAAAGTGACAATGAGGAACAAGTATCCACTTCCATGGATCGATGCCCTATTTGACCAATTATGTGGAATGACTGTCTTTTCGAAGATTGATCTTAGATCGGGATACCATCAGTTGAAGATACGGGAGGAGGATGTACCTAAATCTGCATTCTGGACACGGTATGGCCATTATGAATTTATGGTGATGCCTTTTGGCCTTACCAATACTCATACAGTCTTCATGGACCTTATGAATAGGGTTTTCCAACCGTATTTGGATTCATTTGTAGTGGTTTTCATCGATGATATACTGGTGTATTCTAAGACCGAAGAAAATCACGGGCGACATTTGAGAATAGTATTGCAGACCTTGAGAGAGAAGCGGTTATTCGGGAAGTTTGGTAAGTGCAAATTCTAGTTACAAGATGTAGTTTTCTTGGGCCACATTATATCCAAATATAGGATCAGAGTAGATCTGAAGAAGATGGAAGTGGTGGTGAGTTAGGAGAGGCCAACTAATGTGTCAGAGATATGCAGTTTCCTTGGGTTAGCAAGCTATTATCGCCGATTGTTTTCCTAGTTTTTTTGGCTATTGCTTTGCCCATGACAAAGCTGATTCAGAAAAATGTGAAATTTTTGTGGTCCGATGAATGTAAAGATAGTTTCTGCACCTTGAAAGAGAAGTTAGTTATGGCACTAGTGTTGTTGGTCCCAGAGGGAACGAACGACATGGTCATTTACACTGATGCTTCTTTGCGAGGACTGGGATGCATGTTGATATAGAAGGGAAAGGTGATTGTGTACGCATCTCGGCAGTTGAAGCCGAATGAGCTTAATTATCCAGTGCATGATCTTGAGTTAGCTGTGGTGGTTTTTGCCTTGAAACAGTGGCACCATTATTTGTATGGGGTCACATGTGAAATATTTTCTGACCACCAAAGTCTCCATTATTTATTTACTCAAAAGGAGCTCAACTTGCAGCAACAGAGATGAATGGAACTGATCAAAGGCTATGATTGCTCTATTCATTATCATCCGAGCAAGGCCCATGTTGTGGCAGATGCCTTGAGTCACAAATCTACGGGGAAGTCTATCTTGTATCCGATGTGCTCGAATAGAAAATTTTTGTGAAGTGAAAAAGTTGAATGTTGCCTTTGAGGTGAGTCCTGATAATGCATTATTGGCTTGTTTCTCTATTCGTCCTACTTTTGTGGATCAAATTCGAGTAGGCCAAGACTCAGATGAGTTTTTGGTGAAGAAGAATGAGTTGGTGAATGAGGGCATTAATAGTGAGTTCAGAGTCAATGGTGACGGAATGCTATTGTTTGGGTCACGAATGTGTATTCCAAATGATCCAGAGTTGAAATGCAGTATCTTGGAAGGAGCCCATAGTTCAGCTTATGTCATGCATCCGGGTGGTAATAAGCTTTATCAAAATATTCGGGAGAATTTTTGGTGGAAGGACATGAAGAGGGATATTGCAGAGTTTGTGGCCAAATGCTTAACTTGCTAATAGGTTAAGATAGAACATCAACGTCCGGCAGAGTTGTTGCAAAATCTACTGATACCAGAATGGAAGTGGGAATACATAACCATGTATTTTGTGGTTGGGTTGCCGAAGTGCAGCAGAGTGTTCGATTTTATTTGGGTGGTGGTGGATTGATTGACCAAGTCTGCTCACTTTTACCAGTTCTTGTTATATATTCCATCGACAGATATGCTAAATTGTACATTGCTGAGATCGTCCGATTGCATGGGGTTCCTGTGTCTGTTGTTAGTGACATGGATCCGAAATTTACTTCTCGATTTTGGCATAGTCTGCAGCATGCTTTGGGGACTTCTTTAAAGTTCAGTACGGCTTTCCATCCGCAGACAGATGGGCAATCAGAGAGGACTATCCAGATACTGGAGGACATATTGCGTGGTTGTGTGTTGGATTTCCAGGATGCTTGGGATGATTATCTTCCTCTTGTGGAATTTTCTTATAACAATAGTTTTCAGTCTAGTATTGGGATGGCTCTGTATGAGGCTTTGTATGGAAGGCAGTGTCGTACGCCTATTTTTTGGAGTGAGGTTTGAGAGCACCAGTTGTTGGGTCTAGAATTAATTCAGCAATCGGTAGATGGAGTGAAACTGATTCGAGAAAGGTTGAAGATTGCTCAGAGTCAGCAGAAAAGTTATGCTGACAACCATCGTAGAGAGTTGGAATTTAAGGTGGGTGACCATGTATTTCTCCGAGTGTCTCCATAGAAGGCGTGGTTCACTTTAGAGGCAAGGGGAAATTGGCGCCTAGATATATAAGGCCATATGAGATTGTGAAAATGGTTGGCGTTGTAGCATATCACCTATTGTTGCCCACAGAATTGTCGCAGTTGCATGACGTCTTTTATGTATCCAACCTTCAGAAATATATTGCAGATCCTTCGCATGTATTGAGAGCGGAAGTGTTGGAAGTGCATGAGGACTTGTCATACTCTGAAGAGACTGTGAGAGTTATTGATCAAAAGGAGCAAGTATTGCGCTCCAAGAAAAATCCTTAGATGAAAGTGCTTTGGAGACATCATGGCATGGACGAAGCCACTTGGGAAGGAGAAGATACTATGAGGACAAAGTATCCATATCTCTTCGTATCGGATACGTATCCTAATTTCGAGGATGAAATTTCTTAAGTGGGGGAGAGTTGTAACACCCGTCTCAATTTTTAAATATATTAAATCGATTAATAAAATAATTATAAAAGAAAGGGAAAAGTGAAATAATAATTATTCCTTGTTAATAGGATTTTTAATTAATTAAATAAGAATTTATATAATATATATGCTTATATAGTAAATCCCCTAAGAGTATAAGTTTAGGAGGGAGTATGGAAGGGTAATTAGGATTTCTTAACAAGGGCAAGAGTGTCTTTGTGGTGCAAAACCTGATTAGGGTTAGAGGGGTTGCTAATCCCTCATTATTCCTAAGACTAATTGGGTGCTAGAGGTGGTTAGAGAGGAAGAGGAAGAAGGGGCTAGGGATTTGGCAAGAGAAGAAGGCTTTGTAGTAGGATTTTGAGGAAGAAATCATCTCCAAACTTAATGACCACGTAAGTATGATCATACTTATGTAGTTTATTAATTTATTTCGTCCATGATTAAGGGTAGATTAAAGATTTTTAAGTTAATCTCATTTTTGGGATAATTTCTAGATCTAGATGGGTTTTGGTGAATTTGGTGGTGTTTAAGGGTAATGTAAGACTCCTAAATCAAGTATGTTTAGTACCTATATGTTTAGAACATGTTGCTATGAAGTATTTTTGAGATTGAGGCATAAAAATCGAAGTTTGGTTGTTGTGGGAGATGAGAAATCGAAAATCACATTGTTTACTATTCTGGCACTGCCAGTTTTGCTCGAGCGAAATTGGCCACGCTCGAGCGAAATTCATGA
>NMUG010007387.1:0-12098 GCA_002855965.1 Monotropa hypopitys
CCTTCGAGGGAGGGCCTTGCATGTTGTTCGCGTACCCGAGCCTGAACTCGAAGCAGGGCTTGCATGCATTTTAAAGTCATCTTTGTTTGCTTCCTAACATTATGTCCTCTCACCAAAGCTTGAAGCTTCACTATCCCCCTAAGTGCTTGAAGAGCTTTCCTTGCCTTCAACCAAGAACAGATCTTTTTAGACACCTAGAAAGGCAATACAGTAGTATCTAAGGTGTTTGTTGATTAATTACCAAGTAGCCTCTGAAAGAAGTCTGGATGACAATGGCAGCATAGTGTTCCCTAAGGGAAGTGGAAGGTGTTGTCAATCGAATGATCTCAGCAGCCCCCTTGGCCGTTGCAACCGCGGCTTCAGCTGCTGCAGCTGTGGCCGCTGCCACTGCAATTCCATTCCTTTGGTCCACACCCAAATATTGGGAACTCATGAGTGGAGCACTCTTATTTGCTGCCTCATGAATATTACTTGATGCTCTTCTGAACAACCATCTTCGCTTGTCCCTCTTCTGTATAAACCCAGAACCATAAACTACAAAATAAAAACAAAAGAATGTAGAGATTGGAAATTTTGTAGAAACCATTAGTAATTACCTTTTCTTCTTCATCTTGCTCACGTTCCTCTCTCCTCCTGCTACTCTTTTTGTCATCATCTTTGGATGGAGACCTGAAGGCCCTCTTAACAGCTGTTAACCATGAGGTGCCTCCTTTCTTGCCCATGGGAGAAATTTTAAACACACCTTCTCTACAATATTTTTCAGCAGTAGCTGGGGAGAGAAGGAGGATAGGGGAAGGGTAGTAGGTAGATAGTGTGTTAGATATTCTGGTCTTTGGTAACGGTAAAGAAGATGAGTGAATGAGTATTATAATGAAAGGACATCCGAGTTAGTGTGCAGCATCTAATAGAGTACGAGCTCCAATATATCTGCTACGGGCGCAGGAGTTTTGTAGTGACATGAGTGAGAAAAAATATTGGATAGTTGTCAGATATGTCATTGAAATTGCATATGATATGAGATAAAAGATGCCATCACTTATATGAGTGAGTGAGTGAAAGAGTGAAAGTGATGTTACACAAGATCTTTACACCCAAAAAAAATGTTACACAAGAATCCAAAGTCCATTAAAATCAGTTGGGCTTTAGAGTGTGATTGGTGCTTTTACTTTTTATCTTTAAATAAAGAACAGCTGACGGGGCTTTTATGTCTTTCACGTGGTATGTACAGCTGAAGGACATGCACTCTTGGAGAGAGAGAGAGACTATCGTGTACTGTTTTCGGGTCGGGTTTTGTCGGGTTCGGTTCGGGTTTGACCTGGCCGCGTACGTGTTGGGTTATAGAATAGGACACCCGAGACCGAAGAAATGTACTTTCGGATTCCACCCGAAATGTTGTAGGGTTATTGGGTTCTTGGGTCATTCGGATTGGTTGGGTTTTGGGTCCGAGAATAGAAAGGCAATTCATCAATGACCATTTCAGTAAGGGTTCTCTTAAAAGTATCGAAGTAAAAGATATTAGCCATAACCTCAGTACCCTCATCTACGGAATTAAATAAAATATTCTGTTGTCCACCACAATCTCTAAAAGAATATAATTTGCAATTGACAATATGAACTAACAAATTACTAGTACCTTGTAATTTTGTGTCAGTTGTGTACTGTTTCTTAAATACTTGTTGATAAAGGAAATAGACCGAGATCTCAGCTCGGAGTAATTCACAGAGGTCAGTCTAGATGTCTGCTCGGATGTGGTCTATGGCCGTGAGCTCGGTCACATCTGAGACGGGACGAGCAGAGTATTCAAGCGGGAGAACCTCACAATGGTCATTTATATATATGATAGGGAGGATATTCAAGCATGACCCCGTCAAGGGACACGCGGCCATATTCACAAGATGGTCGCCGAGAATGGCGGGACATATTGGCACAAGTATGGAAACTACCATTTTCAGTTGAGGACGATAAGGAAACCCGTGTGACACTCCCGTGTATATCGAGCATGGCGGCTAGGGTTTCTGAATTTTAACTGCCATGTATATAAAGAAGAGTTAGTGTAGGGAAAAGGTACACACTCGTTTCTCCTCCTTGTGCACTTCGTGAATTCTCTTTTTCTCTCTCTCAAGCAACTACTGATTTGATCGTCAGAGGCGGTTCGGAGACACCACCCCCCTCTCTCTGTGTTTCCGAATCGTTCCCCATTTGCAGGTCGTAGCAGCTCTCAGGCAAGGAGAAAGGACCTAACTTAACAGAAGTTGGGCCGTGCCGGAAACTGATTCATCAGTTGGCACCGTTTGTGGGAAGCGACTTGTGTTATTCTTCATAGGTGATAGGTTTTCGATGGCTAACACACGGTCTACTGCGCAACAGAACCCTCCAGAGATAACCCCAGAAATGTTTTTGGCCATGCAACGCTAGATTGAATTGTTAACGAAAAACCTAGAAGAATCTCGTCAGGAAAACCAGCAGTTGAGGGTCCAACAGAATCAACCACCACTTCGGGGGGCCTTGAAGCAAGAAGAGATCCAGGAAAGGGTAGATGACAGCGAGGAAAGAAGGGAAGACAGGAACGAGAACCAGTCTTAAAACATTGTGGACCCTCAGGCTAGCGGATCAACTAGGCGAGGAGCCAAGCAGCCGCTAGAGCGGCCGGATGAGGATCTCTTAGCTTCCATGAAGGCCTAGATCGATGGAATCCAGAGGCGTATGCAGGCGAAGATCCCGGCGACTGTCGAAGAGTTGGTGCAGAACACTGATTCCCCCTTTTCCATCAACGTTTTGAATGCCCCTTTGCCTCCTAAGTTCAAAATGCCCATGCTGGATTCTTTTAATGGCACCTCGGATCTGTTGGACCATTTGGAGACTTACAAGAACCTCATGACGCTTCAGGCGGTCCCCGATGAAGTCATGTCTAGGGCCTTCCCTATCACCTTGAAAGGGAGTACACACATATGGTTTAATAAGCTCAAGCCGGACTGCGTAAACAACTTCAAGGAGCTCAGCCAGAGATTTATGAGTTACTTTATCGCTGGGCAACGCTATCGCACGCGAGATACCCATCTACTCACTGTCCGCCAGAGGAAGGGCAAGTCAGTACGAGAGTATACTTCACGCTTTGCACAGGAGGCAATGCAGATTTAGAGTGCGGATGACAAGATGGCGATGGCAGCCTACATAGCTGGCCTATGGTCAGGGACCTTGCTATTCAACCTGACCCAGGACCCGCCCCATGACATGGATGAATTGTTTATGAGAGCCCCGAAGCATATCAATGCTAAGGATGCTTTAAACACGAGAAAGAACAGGGACGACATTCACCAGGCCCCAGTGACGGCCCCCAGGGCCAGACTGAGAAAAGAAGAAGGGACTCCCCAAAGGGGTCTTCTTACGAGCAAAAGGGAAAGAGGACTGACCAGCGAGGTTCGCTGAGAAGGGGGTCCCCAGGAAGATCCCTCACTGAAAGATTGGAGAACCGCCAGAGAGGTATCGAAACTACACACCTCTTATTGCTTCCGTCGAGCAGGTTATGGATGACCTTAGAAACGATCCTGATCTGAGGTGGTCAGCCTGTTTGAAGAGTAACCTAGATAAAAGACCAAGGGACAAGTACTGCCGCTTTCACAGAGATCATGGGCACTACACCAACGACTGCATTGATCTCAAGGGCCAGATCGAGGAGCTCATTCAAAAGGAAAGGTTGTAGAGATTTGTGCGAAAAGCCGAGCCTCGAGCTCAGTGTGATAGGCAGAGATAGGAGGAACGTGACGGGATTCCAGAGAACAACGACCCCCTTGGAGAGATAAGGGTGGTGCATGGAAGATCAGCTGAAGGAGGAGAATCCAGCTCAGCTCATAAAGTGCATTTGAGAAAGCTAAGGGCGACTGACCCCATAGAAGTCTGCACTGTGGGGAGGCAGCAGAAGTGCACGAGGAGAGAGGATCTCCCCATCGTCTTCTCAGAAGGGGACGAGAAGGGTAGTATATCCCCACGATGACCCCATGGTAGTCTCGATGACCGTGGCCAACTACAAGACCAAGAGAGTATTTGTGGACAGTGGAAGCTTAGCAGATATCCCCTTTCTTCATGAATTTGATCAGCTCGGGTTGGGAAGAGATCGGTTGCGATCGATAGCATCACCATTGGTTGGATTTTCTGGAGATACGCTCTATCCGAAGGGTCAGATTGCCTTGCCCATGACATTGGGTGATGAGGGCATGCAAGTTACTCACATGATCGGCTTCCTCGTTGTGGATGCCCCCTCGGCTTATAATGCTATTGTGGGGAGAGTGATGCTCAACAAGGTGAAGGCAATAGTCTTGACGTACCACTTGAAGGTAACGTTCCTCACCCCTGGCGGGGTGGGAGAGCTTAAGGGAGATCAAAAAACAGCTAGGGAATGTTACAACTTGTCGGTCAAGCACCGTTATGAGGCCATGGATGTGGAAGAGCTGGACGTCAGAGACCAGGAGAAGCTTGTACAAGGGAAGGCAGTCGAACAACTGACTTCCTTGGAATTATGGCCGGACCATCCCGGTTAGTCGATTCAGATTGGCACTGGGCTGAGCACAATGGAAAGAGATCGGATGGAGGACTACTTACGAAGCAGCAGAGATGTCTTTGCGTGGAGCCATGAAGATATTCTTGGGATAGACCCGAAGGTGATAACTCATCGATTGAATGTAAATCCGGAGTGCTGTCTGGTCAAACAGAGGAAGAGGGTGTTCGTACCCGAGAGAAATCAAGCAGCCGCCGAGGAAGTGGCCAAGTTGTTGCAAGCAGGATCAATCAGAGAAGCTCAATACCCGGGATGGATCTCGAATGTGGTTATGGTGAAGAAATCGATAGGCAAATGGAGGATGTGTGTGGATTACAAAGATCTCAACAAGGCCTGTCCAAAGGATAACTTTCCCCTCCTTAGGATTGATCAGCTCGTTGACTCGACGTCGGGGTTCGAACTATTGAGTTTCATGGATACTTTTTCAGGCTACAACCAGATCCAAATGAATGAAGACGACCAAGAGAAAACTGCCTTTGTAACTGATAGAGGCCTTTACTGCTACAACGCCATGCCATTCGGGTTAAAGAATGCGGGCGCTACCTACCAGAGGCTCGTCAACAGAATGTTTAAAGGCTTGATAGGCACGAGTGTGGAAGTATATGTGGACGACATGCTCGTGAAAAGCAAAACGAGGGCTGACCACGTTGAAGATTTGTCCAAAGCATTCCAAGTATTGAGAAAGTACAGGATGAAGCTAAATCCGGCAAAGTGTGCATTTGGGGTAGCGTCAGGGAAATTCCTCGGTTTTATGGTTTCACATCGGGGGATAGAAGCCAACCTAGAGAAGATCAAAGCAGTGATAGAGATGAGGTCACCAATTACGGTCAAAGAGGTTCAGAGGTTAATAGGATGTGTGGCAGCTTTAAAACATTTCGTATCAAGAGCTACGGACAAGTGTCACCCTTTCTTCAAGGTATTAAAGAAGTCCTTCGAATGGTCAGAGGAGAGCGAGCAAGCCTTTTACCCAACTCAAGCATTATCTCTGCACTCCTCCTCTCCTCAGCCCGGCTAGGGACGGGGAGGAGATCTTCCTCTACGTTGCAGTTTCTGTTCACGCAGTCAGCTCAGTTCTAGTCCGGGAGGCAGAACGAATTCAATACTCTATTTACTACACCAGCAAAGGATTGAAGGGGGCAGAGACTAGATACCCAAGGATCGAGAAGATGGCCTTTGCCGTAGTCACCACGGCGAGAAGGTTAAGACCTTACTTCCAGTCCTACCCCATTATCGTCTTGACCAACATGCCGCTGAGAAAAGCACTGCTCAACCCCGACACCTTAGGTCGGCTGATCCAATGGTCGTTGGAGCTAGGAGAGTTTGACATCGACTACAGACCAAGGACATCAATAAAGGGGCAAGCGGTTGCTGATTTCCTCGGAGAATATGCTGCTCGGGACCCTGACATCGTGGAAGAAGACGAACAAGTATGGCATCTAGGCATTGATGGGTCAGTCACCAAGAATGCCAGTGGAGCTGGTCTGGTACTCACAACGCCTGAAGGGCAAAAATTAAAATATGCACTCAAGTTCAACTTTAGGGCTACTAACAACCAAGCTGAGTATAAGGCACTTGTGATTGGGCTGCAGATTGCACAAGTTGTCGGCGTTAGGCGACTGGTTGTGGTGAGTGACTCGCAGCTGGTGGTCGGACAGGTTAATGGGGAATTTGAGGCCAAGGAAGAAGCAATGGGATGATACCTGGAAGTGGCAAGGAAACTCAAAGGCCCTTTCATGGAGTTTACCATCTCCCAGATACCCAGATCGGAGAATCAGGAGGTAAATGATCTATCGAAAATCGCCACCTCGGTAGGAGACTTGGCCCAAGAGGGGATATTAATACAAGAGTTGAATGGATCCAACATTGAAATGCGTGGCTCAGTCATTGCGGTGATTGAAAATTCCAATTCTTGGGCCACCGTAATCATTTATTATCTTAGAATGGGCTAGACATCAGAAGACAGAGGAGAAGCCCAGAAACTTAGAATCAGGGCGACGAAGTATGTTCTCATGGGTGATGTCCTCAACAGAAGAAGCTTTTCAATGCCATACCTACGATGCGTGATAGAGGAGGAGGCGTCCAGGGTTATGGAGGAGGTCCATGTAGGCACTTGTGGAACTCACCAAGGCGGGAGAGCCCTGGCCTACAAAATAGTAAGGCTAGGGTATTACTGGCCTACAATGCAGCAGGACTGCACCCAAATAGTGCGAAAGTGTGACCCATGCCAGAGATTCACCAACATCCCTCACAAGCTGCCTACCTAGATGAGCCCGATGAGGGGTCCCTGGCCTTTCGCACAGTGGGGGATGGATTGTATTCGGCCATTGCCCAAGGGAAGAAACCAATTACAGTACGCGATAGTGGCCATCGACTACTTCAACATGTGGGTGGAAGCCAAGGCATTATCCACTATAACTGCTCAGGTGACCGTCTCCTTCCTGTGGTAGAACATTATATACAGGTTTGGTCTGCCACGCGTGCTAGTGGTCGATTTGGAAAAGCAGTTTGACAATGCGGATTTTAGAGGATTCTGTTGCGTCAAGGCAATCCATGTGCACTACACGTCGAAAGCCTACCCCAGGGCTAACGGGCAGGCTGAGGTCACAAATCGAGAGATCAAGAAGGGATTAAAGAGGAGGCTGAGGAATAGGAAAGGGGACTGGCCAGAGGAGTTGCACCATGTTATGGGCATTTCGCACCACCACGAGAATGGCAACTGGGGAATCCCCGTATGCCCTAGCCTTTGGGGCTGAGGCTGTCGTACCAATCGAAGTGGAGCTACTCAACTACCGGACCGCATCGCTGGATGATGCCGAGAATAAAGAAGACTTAAGGGCATAGCTTGACTTACTAGAAGAAAAGAGAGGCACCGCAGCTGCAAGAAATTCCATCTACCAACAGCGAATGGCTAGGTACCACGACTCTAAGGTGCATCCAAGAACATTTCGGCCCGACGATCTTGTGCTAAAAAAGGTGGATCCTACAGGAAAGAAGGTCAAGCAGCTGCAACCTAACTGGGAAGGTCTTTACAAAGTGCTAACACACTCTAAAGCGGGAGCATATAGGCTAGCGACGCTCAGAGGAAAGGAATTGAACAATCCGTGGAATGCCGAGCACTTGAAGCGCTACTATAAATAAAGATAAGACGTATTAATGCGTACTTCATGCTTATGCTATTTTTGTCCACTCTGAATTAATTGTTGGTGTATTGAAAATTAATCATTGATTTCTTCAATAAACTATCTTTGTCTGCAAAACCATTTTGTCTGTTTATAAGGTAGAATTGAAGTCAAAATCGTGCTAAGGCATAGCTCAGTTGATCAGCCACGACACAGCTGAGCACATGGCCTAAGGCCACAAAAATGCCATGGCATAAAATCGTGCTAAGGCACAGCTCATTTGATCATCTACGACACAGCTGAGCACATGGCCAAGGCCACAAAAATGCCACAACATAAAATCGTGCTAAGGCACAGCTTAGATGATCATCTACGTCACAACTGAGCACATGGCCAAGGCCACAAAATGCCACATCATAAAATCGTGCTAAGGCACATCTCAGTTGATCAGCTACGGCACAGATGAGCATATGGCTACGGCCATAAAAATGCCACGACGTAAAATCGTGCTAAGCCACAACTCAGCTGATCAGCTACGGCACAGCTGAGCATATGGCTAAGGCCAAAAATATACCACGGCGTAAAATCGTGCTAAGGCACAGCTCAGCTGATCAGCTACGGCACAGCTGAGCATATGGCTAAGGCCACAAAAATGCCACAACGCAAAATCGTGCTAAGGCACATCTTAGCTGATTAGCTACGGCACAGCTGAGCATATGGCTAAGGCCATAAATACGCTATGGTGTAAAATCGTGCTAAGGCATAGGTCAGCTGATCAGCTACGGCACAGCTGAGCGCATGGCTAAGGCCCTCGACAACATTATGATGTGAGATCGTGTTAAGAAATACATGAGTGGTAAAACTAAAGCGATATACAACAAATATAAAAGTGAAGAGCTCAGCGTGGCTATGCACATCACTTGGGGGAGAAGGGTAATCAAAGCAGGATATGATAAGGGCAAACAAAACAGCCAACATGCTCAGAATTATCAAAAAGTCATCAAAAAATCACAAGTTTGGGACATTATTACAAAATCATCAAGTGTGGTCCTAATCAATAACCACACGAACTTCAACATTTCCCCGATTCCCCTATGCGTCGAAGCTGTCAGGAGCCACAGCAACGTCCATAGCCTCACCACCTTGGGCTGGATGCTATCCAACGATAGTGGACGCCCCTGCAATACTCGTCTCGTCTACCTTTGTACCCTCTCTACCGTTCTTACCACTGTTATCGTCTTCAACGACCACCAGGATGTCTGGATCTCCTAGATGAACGTCGGGAACATTGATGCTTACCCCTATCTCATCGACCGTGGAGTAAAAAATGGAGAAATCCAAGTCAGGGTAATAGGCAGAAGCAGCCTCTTTCGTCGCATCAACACCTTCGTCGAAATAGTGTTGAATTCTCTGTTGAAACTTATCTGACCAGACCATCATAGTGGCTATAGACGCCGCCATATCCTCTCTAATTTGCAAAAATACCTCAGACACCAGGTAATCTTCAATGATTTTCTCACGATCGGCCACGGACTGTTGTGCTTTAAGAGATAAGAACTTGTTCTCCCAGTCCTTAGCATCAGCTCAGGACTGCTCGGCAAGCTCCTTACTACGTTTCAGCTCGTCATTTGCCTTGTCCAGTGCTTGGTTGGCCGAGGCCAGATTCAACACAGTGGCATCCCAAGCAGTCGTCAACTCCCCAACTAGAACATCTGACACCTCCTGAGAATGCTGGATCTTGCTGAGATCTTTGCTCAGGGAGACATGGTCAGCGGTTAATCTCCGATTCACTATCTCCAATCCAGCTTTCTCATTTGAGAGTACTGTCACCTGTCTGCCCAGAAAGTCCATCCGAATTATGGCTTGTAAAAAAAAAAGACATGAAGATTCAAAAAAACGATAAGATCAAGAATAGTAGAAGATAGCTTCTAAATCTCGTACCTTCCCGAGCTCAAACAAACCAGCCTTATAGAGGTCTGTAGGGTCGGTAACAGACATAACTCTATTAGTCCCGATGTAATCGATGCAATGGACAACCAAGAGGGGGGTGAATTGGTTTATTAACTAAAATGCCCAAATAAAAATTCCTTTTCAAGTTATGACTAATTTAGGCAAATTTGTGCGGAAGACTTAACTATTCAAAGTGTGATGAATATCACAAGTTGAAATACCAATCTAATTAAAGCACCAAGTGAATCTCTTTCGTTACACCTCAGGTTCTTGGGGTTCTAATTCCAAGAGGTCGAGGTTTCCAGTTTTCAAGTGGTTCTAAATAAATAGATAGATAAAGAGACTTGGATCAAAGAATTCCAAGCACAATAAATAGTAGAGTGAAAGTGAATCAATTGCTCAATATGTAAGGGCAAATAAAGCAAAGAAGTAAAGGCAAATGACACTGTGATTTATAGTGGTTCGGTTAGGGATTGTCAAAGTCCCTAACTTTACATTCACTTCTCTTACCAATTAGTAAGAGTTCTACTAATACCTTTACAACTTTCGGGTAGTTGTCAAACCCTTACAAATGTGAGCAATTTCTCAAGGCTTCTCAAACCTTCCTTGATGAGCTACTTCCCAAGGTGGCTCCCACCTTTCAATCTTTGAGCTACTTCAAAGGAGGCTCGCTCCTTGTGACGCTTGAATGGTGCTCACCAACCGTTACAAGTCCTTCCTTCTTTTAGGCTTGAACTTGACTTCAATGCAAGCTCCAATCCAAACTTGACTTTCTTCTTTGATCTTCAAGTCTTTTTGCAAGCTTCTTCCAAAGCTTGACTCCAAGTGTAAGCACAAGATAATAATATGTTGAGCAAGACAAACCCTTGCTCTTAGCCAATGAAGTTCTATCTCTCAATAAATATTACAATAAAGCACAACTCACAATCTCTCAAATAATTCGAAAATTACAAGAATAAGAGAGAAGAAGATTATTTAGAAGCTTGAGGGAGAGAGGTATGTATATACAACTTGTAGGAATAGTCTCTAACATTATTAAGGACCCTCAAGCATGTTCATATAGCCCCCAATCCAAAACTAGCCGTTTATAGCCGTTGGATGACATTATTGTAATTAATTGTAACTTAAAATTTAATTCTGGGCAATTTTACAAAGGCCGGTAGGGGACCGGTATGCCGGTTAGTGCAATTTTCGGTCCTTTTGTAAAGGTGACGCAGAACGCAGCGGAATGGAAAATGGATAAGTGAAGGCCGGTTCAGGGAAACTGAAACCGAGGTTAGAGGTGGACGGATTTTGAATGAAATCCAGTAGAAACGGACAGATTAACACCGTAATCTATAGAGAAATGAACGAACTAACACCGTAGCTCGGTAGAAGTGCTAGAAATCCACCTAACAAATCAGGAGTCCACCTGAAGAACCAGAGAGAGAAAATACTATGCTCGGAAAATGGGTTTTCAAATTATCAAAAGTTGTCTGTGTCTTTACATCGTTTGGCTTATATAGCCACTAAGGATTACAAAGAGGAAAACCCTAAATGAGTGGCGGCTAATACAAACAAAAGGTGAAAAAGTAAATGATTACAATTTGTACAATTCCTAACAAACTCTGAAAAGTAATAACAGAATGTTAGGGGATGTCGGGTGGTACCCGTGTGGTCTCGTCCCAGTAGCTCTGCGAGTATACGGCCGAGCTGAGGTGCAGCTGTTGAGGCCGTGCTGACGTAGTTTCTTGAGCGAAGCTGGTACGGGCTGGACTGGCCGGGCTGGGCTGAAGCTCTTTGGGGCTGTGCGCAAGTATGGTAGCTCGAAATATGGTGTGCGGGCATCTGATGTGCAGGGTGGCAGCTCGGCAGGGAATGTAGGCTGTGCGGCTTGGTGAAAAGGAGGGGTAGGATGCGCGGCTGGAGTTGAGGTCTGCTCGGCAGCTCTACTGAAGGTACATGTAGACCCTTGTCCTACATCAGGCTCCCCCACCAAAGATGAACTTGTCCTCGAGTTTTCTACGTGCTCGGGATGGTGGTAATCAATTAGATCTCTGATGTTGAAGGTGTTGGAGATGTGTAATTCACCAGGAAGATCCACCTTGTATGCATTGTCGTTGATCTTACTGAGGACTTCGCAAGGGCCCACTCTTTTCATTTGCAACTTGCCATACGAACCCACTGGGAACCTGTCCTTGCGGAGATGAACCATAACCAGGTCTCCCTCTTTGAACGTCTTCTTCCTCCTGCGCTTGTCGGCCTGGGACTTGTATTTGGCGTTTGATTCTTCTAGCCTGGTCTTGGTGTCAACGAGTGTGCGGATGGCCTTCGCAGCCCGGTACTCGGCAGCTCGGCTAGTTCCTGGCTGAGGTGGTAAAGGAACAAGATCCAAAGTATGAGTCGGGACATGACGATACACAACCTAGAAAGGAGTGTGACCCGTGGATCTGTTGATGGTGTTATTGAAGGCGAACTCGGCTTGGGGTAACTGGAGG
>NMUG010007388.1:0-12097 GCA_002855965.1 Monotropa hypopitys
CATGGTTTATAAATATCAATTTCACATTTCAAGCGTCAATTTCACAATCCCACGTCAAATTTTTCAAATCCCCAATTTCCCAAAATAAAGTCAAATTATGGTTTTTATAAAATTTGGGTTTTCAAATTAAATTGCGGGGATATGAAATTGATACTCTAGGGAGACCATACAACTCCTACAATAACTCTTAGACATGATTTCTAGCTCAAACAAGACCCGAGACCCAACTTACTTGCATCAACTATGGAATTGACGAGTTTAAAGAGGGAGTGAATAGAATATACATATATATATGTCAAATGGTTAGGATACTCTACCTCTTGGAGCCAAAATGTTTACACTTTAGATGAAGGGTTACCCACACTTTCACGAACGAAGCATGTCAATAGGAATCCCTCTTCAAGATCTCCAAGGTTAATGCTTGAGATTTTTGCAAACTCCCAATGGATTTGGCAAGAGGTTAGAGAGAAAGGAGAGAGATTTGAGAGTGGAAGAGAGTTAGGAGGTAGAGAGAGTTAGAAAATGTGTTCTGGAAGAATTAGTGGTCCTTACACATATACAAGTTGAGTTAAATGAAAGGGAAATGACTAAAATTCTTATAATGGATTCCCAGATTTTCGAATAGCGACCCTAGATACCGATATCTCGGAAATCCCAAATACTGATATCTGGGTCCTTTGGAGGGCCTCCCAACTTTGCCTCAAAAACTAATATCTCAAAAGGGGGGACCAAGATACCACAGAGCTAGATACTGGTATATTGGAGAGCCAAGATACCGATATCTTGGCTCTCTGGTCCAATACCATGGTTAAGCCTCAAAATTTCAACGGGAGTATTTTGGACCTAACTTCTTCATCCGAACTCCGATTTGAACTATTCAAGTTGAGTTGGATTTTCAATTGAGTCCTCTACAAAATTCTAAGATCAACCATACCAATGATCAAGATTAGATTTTGAGGTTAGGATCAATCAAAATCATTAAAATGGACTTAAAATTTCAAGAATCGATAATTATAATGTACAAAGAACGTACGGGTCAGAAGAGAGTTACACACTCTTTCCTATTAGAAACTCTATCTATTCACTCTCTCTCTTTAGAAACCTCGCCTAACTTTATCATCGAAGGGTCCAACAGCGGCATTAACGGTAACCTGATATGTTCTACTTGTGCAGCTAGGTGGAAGATTCACCCATTGACAGTTGGAAAGCAAAACCCCCACTTCAGTACTCTGTCGCAGTCTCTATTAGAGAATGTAATGGTGTAATTGGGGTCCAGCTTGGCCTTATTTTGGACCGACATACCTCTTGCCCAGAGATCGTATCCAGCTGTACTCTGAGTTGGTCACCTTGTTGCCGATCCACCATGTCATGAATGATATTGATGGTCCCGAGATATTCTCTTGGGACCTCCTTGACTACCCCAACAATGGTCTTTTCTTCATAAATGTACTGTCCTAGGTACCCGATAGTCACCATCTCTTCAAGGAAATCCTTGAACGCCTGACAACTAGTGGTTAGGTGTCCCTTCTCCCTATAGTAAGAGCACCCAAACTTCTCATTTCCCTTCATTGAAGCCCCCATCCTTCTCTCCGTCCATCTAAAGAATGACTCCATCTCAATCTTTCATATCAAGATATAGATGGGCTCCTTCATACCATAGTGTTAGCCACAAACTCATACGACTTGGAAGTTCGACGCTCCCCTATTTATATAGTGTTTAACTCCTTATTTCTTGCCGAATTGGTGCCTCCAGTGTTGTGGCCAGAGTGGTTGTCTGCTTTGCTCCTTTCCTCCTTGGCCTCCTCCAGTTTGGCATGGATCTCTATTCTGGACATTAACTCGTTTATAGTGGAAGGAGGAAACAATATGAGATCTTCAAACTCCTGACTGGTATGATCTAGGCCAAGCTTGAAAGAAGTGATGACAATTTTTTTATCACAGTCCTCAATCTTGTTATGGAGGTTCCAGTACCGGACTGTGTAATGACATAGTAATTCAGACCTTTCTCGCTGAAGGATGAGAAGGGAATCTGCCTCTTTCTTTAACTTGGAGTTGGTGATGAACCATGCTAGGAAGGCTGAGAAAGGTCCCTCCATGAAGTGATGGATCCTGCTAGCAGTTGGTCAAACCACAAGAGTCCAACTTCTCCAAGGCTAGAGGGGAAGAGTTTGCACATCAGTGTGTCGTCTCTAGAGTATAGAGACATCATCTGACAAAAATGGACCAAGTGGGTGTATGAGTGCATTTGGGATCATATTTATTGAACTTTGGCATTGAGAAGCCAGTAGGTGGCCTCATGACCTCTATCTTCGGAGAGAAGAGAGAGCATACCAATCTCTCATATAGGTCATCATCTCGTCGGTGCTGCTCCAGCTGACGAGCAAGTCGAAGCTCCGCGCAATGCTTTTGCTTGACTTCTTGCTCTGAGGGAGACACACGTCTATCACGTCAGTCACTCTGCCATTATTCCTTCATTGGGGATCTTCTGGTGGGGACCATTGGGTTTGGTCCTATCCTGTCTAATATGGACAACTACTAGCTCTCCACAGGACAGTTGGATCTTCATCGGTCGGGCGAGGGGCGCTGTCTGATGCGACGGCCCCCGTTACCACCCTTTTGGCCAAAAATGGTCTCCATCCTCCTATCGAAGTTCTCCAAGGTGGACATCTTCTTACTGCCGGAAGGCCTACTTTCCCTGGAGAGTGAATTCGGTAGTCCTGGATTTCCGCTTAGTGGTGTTGACTTCTAGGATCGTTCTCCTTTTTTCTCTAGCCTCCCTCAAGTGGATCATTTCTAGCAAAAGGGACTCAATCTGATCATCCTTCCTATCCAAGTCGTTCTATAACTTCCTAATGTATTGCTTGGTAGTCATCTTGACCGGAGGATCCAGGCAAGATGACGTGTGGTAGATCGAGTCATCGGTGTGGACACATTTGGTGGTACGAACAATGATGCCTCGAGAAACATTCCCTTTGTCAATTTCTTGGCCTTTGGCTTTATAGTCATCGACATCATTTCCTCTTGAGCTGCTCTGGTTCCTGGAATTCATTTCTTGGTCAGAAAGTACAAGAGATGAGAGTTAGGAAAGATGAAGGCTATCCCTAGCAAAGTCGCCGATTGAAGTGGGGGTTTGCCTTCCTTTTGTTGAGGACTTGACCTCCGATAGATGAACTCCAAGCCTAGTTGCACATGATAGAGAATCTGGATTATATGGTCACTGTTGTCCTCGATGAAGTCTATTCCTTCTTACTATGATCTTGGTCTTCTAGAAAAGGATCAATGGTTTACCGGAAAATGAAGGCATCTGTGATTGGTGAATATTGCTTTACCGGGAAAGCATCAATGCTTTACCGGGAAAGTATGATTGTCTCAAGGTCTGGTTTTATGTATTTCTAGGAAAAGTCCATTGCTCTACCGGGAATTTAGTTCATCTGGAATTTGAAGTATATGGCTTTATTATGTTCTTCCAGAAGAAGAACATTGCTCTACCGGGAATTGAATGCATCTGGTGATTTAGAGTTTGTGGCTTTAGTATGTGCTTTCGAGAATTGGATTCTAGTTTAACAGAAGAACATGTCTTCTTATATATGGAATATCTTATCTATTCTTCCAGCTATCAATTGTTAGGTTGTTAACATTGATAGTTGTCATCTGTTATTTTAGTTAGCTAGGTTTTATTAAGTCGGTTACTAAGTCGGTTTAAGTGTAGGTAGTATAAATAGTCTCAGTCATTGTAATTTGGAGATTATTAAGAATTAAATAATATAATAGTGTTCTGTTATAGTTTTCTTTCGAGTATCAGAGCTTTTAGGGATCAAACGAGCTTCGACCATCTGATCCATGGATGATCTAACTCTCAATCTACCTTCTTCTCTCTCGCTTCTTATTTCTAGCATCTCTACTCTTGTCACTATTAAGCTGGACTCAAGAAATTACAACATTTGGAGGACTCAAGTGTTCAATGTGTTACATGTAGCCGAATTTATTTTATACATTGATGGATCAACACCTCCTTTTGCCTACATTTTGGATCTTGATGGTAAATAGGTGATCAATCCATTACACACTCAATGGAAAGCCATTGATTCTCATCTCATAACCTGTATTGCAGCCACATTGTCTCCGATAGTCTATGTTATGATCATAAACTATCATACAAGTTATGAGGTATGGTCCACTTTAGAGAGAAAATATACATCTTTGTCTAGATCTCATATTCACCTTCTGAAAAACAAGTTGAACAGTGTTAAGAAAACAGGTTCAGTTGAAACCTATCTTCAAGAATTCAATGCTATTTCTAATCAGTTAGCATTGTCCTCTGTTAATATTGATGATGAAGATCTTATCCTCATTACTCTTAAAGGATTGCCTGAAGAACATGATGCATTCAAGACAATCATCAGACATAGAACTGGCCATATATTGATGGCAAAATTTTCTTTATTATTTTGTTTTGAAGCATTACATGTTGAATCCAAGGTTCAACATGTTCAAAACAAAGAACCTACTATTTCTTTTTATGTTAGCAAGAATAATAAAGGATATAATCAATCCAGTAGTAGAGGAGGTTCAAGAGGATTTCAAAGAGGAAGGGAAAGAAAATTTTCTAACAGAGGAAGGAATATTGCTAATCAGTCTAGCAACAGAAGACTTGGTTATTGGCAAAATTCCGCATAACAAATTGTTTGTCAGATATGTGGAAAATACAACCACATGGCTGTGGAATACTAGCATAGGATGAATAGTTTGTTTCAACCTTATGCTAATATTAATAACAATAATTCAGCCTCATAGGGATCTGAACAACACAAGGCTTATGTGGTATCATCTAGCATATATGATTCTGGATATTCACCTTGGTATGTTAACTCTACTGCAACAAATCATATAACAAATGATTTGTCTAAACTTCAAGCCTATGAACCATACAATGGAACAGACCAAGTAACTATTGGAAATGGAGCTAATCTTCCTGTTCATCATACAGGAAAATCTATTCTTCCATTTAATTCAGGAGTCCTTCCTTACAAAATATTCTTCATGTTTCTAATATCAACTCTAATCTCATCTCTGTTTACAAATTGACTCTTGATAATAATTGTAGTGTCTCTTTTGATGCTAACTCAGTTACTGTTCAAGACAAACAAACTAAGCAAGTCTTGGTTCAAGGATCTCATACTCAAGGGCTGTATCAAATTCCTATTTCTTTACCTAACAAGTTCTCATCAATAAGCTATTTGTCTGTGGAAGTTCCTTCTTCTGTTGCTGCTTCTAGTACAATTTGGCATCAAAGGCTTGGACATCCTTCACAATATAAATTTTCTTGTTTTGTAAATAAATTTGATGTTCCTGTTACAGACAAAAATCATAATACAATGTGCTTAAACAGTTGTGTTGCCAAATCTCATAGATTACCTTTTGTTCTGTCCAATAACATTGTTGATGAACCTCTTTCTTTAATTCACAGTGATGTTTGGGGGGATTTCTGTTCTTCTGTTTTAGGCTACAGATTCTATGTGTTGTTTATTGATGATTTTAGTAAGTTTATATAGATTTTTCCTCTTCATTATAAAAGTGAAGTTTACTCTAACCTTCTTTAATTCAAAGCATTTGCTGAAAAACAATTTTCTGTTAGTCTTATGATTTTAAGAACTGATGGAGGAGGAGAATACATTGGTAACAAATTCAGTACTTTTCTCCAAGATCATGGTATTCAACATCAAATAAGTTGTCTTTATACTCCTCCTCAAAATGGTGTTGCTGAAAGAAAGCATAGGCATATAGTTGAAACAACTATTGCTATGCTTCATAGGTTAGGTGTTCCATTGTGTCACTGGTTTTTTACTATAGGTACTGCTGTTTATCTTATAAACAGGCTTCCTAGCTCTACTCTTCATAATATGTCTCCTTTTGAGAAACTTTTTCATAAACCACCTGATTATTTGTCACTCCCCGGATTTTCAAACCTTTTTTTTAAAACAATTTAAATAAAAGAAGGGGAAACATTACTCGTAGTATCTACACATTCCATTCTGTTCTCATTACATTTCCAGATACAAATGATACAATATGAATAGAAAAGCAGAAGCTAGAATAAATGCCAAATGAGTACAACTGTACCAAACAGAAAGAAGAGTGAGGGTACATCCCACCCTCGGGAGTCAACAAAAGTACTAAGTGAAACCTGCTGCAACTAACCCTGAAAACCTAGAAGCTGACGAAGCTCCAAGCTCAACAATCTCAACACGCCTCTGCAACAACCTGTGGGGGGACCACGAAGGTCTGAGAATACCACGGCTCAGTAGATAAACTCCTGACCACTACCAAACATGCACGGGTGGTGCATGCCTAGGAGGGGCCAGCACAAGTAGAAACTATAAAGAACTAGAACAACGATAGAAGCAACAACAAAAGTACAGTAGAGAGAGAAGCACAAGCAGTAAAGCAGTAAAGTCAGTACGAACCAAACTGTAAAGGGGACCGAGCTACGAGTCACCTACTAATCGCCTCAAAGGCAAGAGAGGTAACAATGTCAAGCCCAAATGCTAATCCAACTAAATCTCAAGTCGTCACAACTAACTCTCTACTAAGGGTAAGAGGTCCACCGTCAAGGTACAAAAAAACGTAAAGGGACCAAGGTACACGTAAGGTAAGCCTAGCACAAGACAATCGGAACTAAGGCATATCGTCGACAAACGTGTCAAAACCCAAACCGTAACCTCAAATGGACACCAAAGGCACAATCTCCCAAGTCCGACTGAAACGACCTCAAATCTTGACCCAATCAACCTTACTACTAAAGTCCAACAACTCTAAGGATCTACTAAGGATCCCGAACCAATACTGTGTCAAGATATCTAATCAAGGTGTGTAACTATAATACAAGGGACAACAAAGGATGGTGTCCACAAAATTTATCTAGATGTTCTTTTACTGTTGGGGACCACACACTACCAAGAGCCAAAGGAACTCCATTACAAGTAAGTTCAATTCAAATGATTTGTCATCCATCTAGATATACCCTGGGATCCCTAAAGGTCAAGTACATCCCGTATTTATTCGAAGTTCTTTGATTTAATACAAATCCCGGAATCCCTAAAAATCAAGTACATTCCGTATTTGCATAATTTATTTATTCTTTAGGATAAATCCCGGAATCCCTAAATATCAAGTACACTCTGTATTTATCCAAGCATCGTTGTAAAGTTAATGGGGCAAGGCTTGATTAGCGGCACGTCTACCCACCAACCAATCCTACCGGTCATTCCCAAATAACGTTGAGAGGGCTCACGTTGCCCCCATTATGCACAATGTCGTGGATGGAGCGACCATCCCAGGACCCACATGAGAAGGGCGTCATGTATCAAATATCCAATATCAATCCCCAATGATATGCATAACGCGGGATAGGGCAAACCCTCCTAAACCGGATAGATTCTATCTCAACCCGGACCCTGGGGCATGTAACCTCCCAGTCCGTTCATTTTCAAATCAAGTAATCAAGGGGGTTGGGGCAAAGACCTCCCACACCCGAGATGGATCCTCATATGCCTGCCGTAACATTTTACCGTAGGTATCATTCTTGGTGTTCCATTCAGTTAGGCTCACATTGAAGATTTAAGATTATCCCAATGGTGGTCCTCGTAGGATCCATCCCCGTATTGGTTTTACATTGCGTTCATTTCATTCATTTCATATTTGGGTGAATCCAACGTCATTCCAACTATTCCGATAAAACAAGCCCAAGGCTAGATCAAGTTCCCGAAGGTTACTACGCCCCTACCAAGGAAAACCACACGAACCGTACTACCACCGCAATAACAACCACAATCGTACCAAGGTAAGGCACCATGTCTCAATTCACATGACCGACATAATCTCACTAGTTAGTTCATTTTCCAGACCGTTCATTCGAAGTTCATTTCTATTTTCAACACCTCTTAACTACTCGTATGCCCAAATTGTCACACGGTTATCCCACGACCATTTTCTTCTCATACGGATCATTCAAGGTTCACTAGAGACTTTAATCGAACGTGTGGTGTCAATGAACTTATGGGTGACTAACTAATCGCATATCCACAATTTAACACTCATGACATTAACCCACGTTTATGTGATTTTACCAAGGGAGTTCATCCTAACCCAAAATATCATACGATCACAATTTTAGGGAAATCTTAGTACGAATATAGGAATCACACACATGCACATATTTGATAGAAATCAAGAATTTACCCACCGGAGCAATCGCTGGAGTAGTCGCCGGAAAGTCACCGGAAAGTCACCGGGAGGTCGCCGGAAAATGTCACCGCAAACCAAATCCGCCATCACGTAGATCTCCTCGCCCTCTACAATGTTTCTCAAGACCGCATCTCCATTGCTCCTCGCCGGAAAATCGCTGGAGTACAAATTCTTGCCGAATGGATTCGCCGAGTGGGTTGCCGGAAAGCCCTCACCAAGGGGAACAATGTTTCTCCTTGGAGAAACTCCATTGCTCAACTTTGGAGGACGCCCAAAAATCTAGACTTCGGTGGATGGAGAAAATGTTGGGCTTAATGGAGAGCTCTTGAGTAGAGGAACAATCTTTGTTCTTTGAATTTTTCCATTGGAGCCATAGAGAGAGGAGATAAAGAGGAGAGAGGGGAGAGCTCCATTTATGGAGGTTAGGAGAGAGGGGGAATCTTTAGGGTTAGGAATGAGGGAGATGAAGTGTTGGGGCGTTTTTGGGGTTAAAAACCGAGTTTGGGATGAGATTACCAAAATACCCCTCATTAAATTAAGCAGAATTGCACATTTCTGCGAACCGTCGTCCGGACGAAAGTCTCGGTCGTCCGGACGAAACCCCATGGTCCGGACGAAGACCAACCGTGGTCCGGACGAAACCTCCTGAACCAAACTTCACCATTTCTGGACCCGTCGTCCGGATGAAGCCCAAGCGTGGTCCGGACGAAACTTGCAAAAAAATTCTGAAACGCGACGAAAAGACTCCGAACCTTCCTAAACCATCCAAGGACACATCCCGAACATCCTAGGCACTGAAATGATGTTCCAAGGCCATTCCTTAGCCTTCCTCGAGGTCACAAACCCATCAAACGATTTACAAACGACGAACGAACAAAGGACGATCAAACTTCAATGATCCGAATAAGAGTGAAACTCGTGTTGGGGAGGATCAATCTACAATGGACTCCTTCTCAAGGTCCACCCAACATTTACGAGATCTAAGATATTCCAAAGTTCGACGAATTATATTTTATTTCCACAAAATCGAATTTTAAAAGGAATGAAAATTCAGGTCGTGACATCTCAACCTCCTTAAAAGAATTTCGTCCCCGAAATTTTCTAAGGATAGAAGTGTATAGAAACCCCGAAGGACAAAGTTCGTGTCCAAACCATGAACCACGCGACAAGATCAAAGGGATACTTCCTGATACAAGGAACACCGATACGGTCGTTAATGCAACAACGATGCAACGACGAAGGGAGTCATGCTTCTCAAAAAGTTGACCAACGATTTGCAATGCAACTAAAAAGGGGAACAATATTTCTCAACGGACTAATCGACCACCAACCAAGCATTCGAAAGTTTTCCAAGAAAAATACCAATAAGACGGTAACACGGTGAGTAATTCTCTTCATAGAGACAAACACTGATAGAACGTAGTTCCAACGATACGAGAGTCAACTAACGAGCGAGACTATTACAAGAACAATCGCCAAGCGACGAGACAACAAACCACGAGTTCTCCTTAAGAACAAATGATCAACCAATGGCATACGCTAGATCCAGAATCCAATTGAGTGTCGCACAAAGGACAACGGGCAACTCCCAAATTGGCACAACAATCAAAATCATCAACGATACAACAAGCGATAGTTTCTCCAAACGAGTTTAGAAATAGAAGGCCATTGGCCGAAGGCAACAATGCGTACAAGGAGCAAGAACAAGCGGGGATACAATCGGCGGCATTTATTATTTTTTTTGTTTCACCATTTTCATACATGTGTTTTTATACAATTTTTGCACTGCTAATTCCCATGGACACCCCACACACTATACACATATAGATATAGGTGGACATATACGTCCCCCCCCCACACATACCCAATGTGACATCAAGTGACACAAGGGTTTGAGTTAGAGATGTGCCGGCCGGACACGTGCTCCACTCAACCTCCTTGGGTCATCCATAGTCGCACGATCAAGGAAAATGCACACGGTCGATTCTACACAGAAGGTGTAAGAATAACCAACTCAACAACTCGCTCCCAATCTACAACGGTCTACCCAATGTCACGGGTTCCAAAACGATTCGCAAGATCGATAGGAATCTCAAGAGCACATCCAACTGAACAAGTGGAGGCAAGATCAACGTTGTTCATTATCAGCAACCGGAATAACATGAAGAACTTCGACACTCGATCAAGAAATCCACCAAGAAACCGCGAATCCAACAGAGGGTTTTCACCCAACACAATTCCAAAGAAGGGAAGCGATATTTGCACGAAAGTCGCCGCACTGCCAAACAATTCGCTGAAACGAAGGAGTGAATGACAACAGGTGCATCACTAAGATTGGTTCCTCTCTCGAACTAAAGTATAGAAACAAACGATTGCCAGGTTTAATTTCCTTGTTGCCACTGCGCAACTCTGATATTCATCGAAGACGGTATCGCCATTGACTCACATCATGTCTTGAAGTCTACGCTCCACAGTTTACAATCGACAGAGTACTTCGAAGGAAAGTATCGCACGGGTATAGTACAGTCAACGGATAAGTCGCAAAGAGACTATCATTCAACGGGGATTTCACGAATCTACCGCGCAAGAGACCAAGGTCCGAACACGTCAATCATCGAAGTACGAGGATCGCAATGAAAGAGTGACAGCATCAATCAAGTCAAGTGCCACACAAAAGAGGAAAAGGGACAACTCCCGATCGGGTGTGGACACTAAAGTCGCCGTCAAGCCCAATGCAGCTAAACAGAACGAGATAGGGTGATTGGCACGTAAGACGTCACCAAAAGAGTTCACAATGAACGGAACCGAACAAAAGTGCTCCAACCGAATAACGTCTATTGCGGCGCAAGGGAAAAGCCGAAAGGAAACATGGCCGCACAAACACATGGCCAAATAAGAGCCAACTGAATGAGAACACAACTGTACTGGGTTATTACTGAGCCAAAGCGCCGCCGAACGGAATAAGACATTGCAGAACGTAGGTCCGGGATTTAGATCGTCCATTGCCGTACTGGGCACAAACTTGCCGTACTGTCGGCACCATGCCGCGCAAGAACAGATCGGAAGAAACAAGGAATCATAATCATACGAGGTAGAAGATCAACTGATCGGCCTAGACAAGGCCGTACTGACAGAGTGCTACCGCACAAAAACAAGTTGGACACAGCCAAGGAAGCGCTGTAATATAGAATCAAGACCCAACCAACAAGATACAAAAATTCACATCCAAGATTTGTTGTAACTGCACAGCACGTGCCATCGGGCAGAGAAAAGCCGAGCGAAGAAATCTTTCCAAGAGACTAGCACATGACTAGCAACCGACTCAAGTCACGGCGAGGTTCAAACGGGTACGAGAAGAACAAGCAACTTCCAAGAAGCATCTGGTTGCCACGAAAACAACAACTCCAAACTTCAATTCGCAAAAGCCTTCCTCGAATCTCGAACGATTTTACCGACTACAATTCATCACGAAACCACGTCCAAGCGAAAAGGATGCGTTACCATCGCACTTACACTAACGTGCTAACGAACAAAGACGTTGGGACATCTCACTTCATAGGCAACGCATATAACTCAACCTCCTTAAAAGAGGGAAACCAGGAAAAATCACGACTACGTCTTACAATCTCATCAAAGGAGGGAACAAAATCAGATTTCTATGGACTGAAGAACCAATCTTACTACAAGTTCTCAAAATTTGCATCATAAAACCACAAAGATCATGCCACCTACTCTCAAGGGGCTCAACAAGTACTAAGAATTGCCGACTAGTGTCAGAACTTCTCAAGGTAATTCTACTACGCCATCATAAGGTCGAGATTCTTACCTATATAGCGACAAGGTCAAAGAAACT
>NMUG010007389.1:0-12097 GCA_002855965.1 Monotropa hypopitys
CAGATCTAAAGATATGTACAACATTAGACACATCATTTCTAACATCCTTCAGCCTTCATTTCTTCTTTTTACTACTGGAAGCCTTCTTCTTTTGGGCAGCAAAGTCAAGATTTATGTAGGTAATGTTTGGTTGGGAAGGGGGTTTGGAAGAGGGTAGAATACTTGGAGGAGCCCCACCCCTTGCCCATTTAATGAGTTTTGATACTCCAGTGTGAGCTTCACCTCCTTGCTGGATGGTTTTGTTGGTGGCTTGAACCAATTTCTTTCTAGTGGACATCATCAAGTCAAGCTTGTTGTCCATTCCCCTCGCAGCCCTCTCATTGCTGAGCCCTACCTGCTCAGTGCTTGTAAATCTCTTTGACTGGTCTTTTTGCCTATCCTCCATTTGATAAAGTCTTTTAGAATCTTCCCTCTGCTTTATCTCCAACAATGAAATCTTCTTTGCATTATCCTCTACCAACCTTGTACTTTCTTCTTGCTTTCCAACCAAGAAAGCCAAAGTTTGGGAATCTTCAGCTTGCTTCCTCAACAATTCCTTGAGAAATTCCTTGATTTCTGCCATATTATGGCTGGAATTTGCAGCTTCAGCAGACTGAGTTAATGGGGCAACTGGATTAATGTGGCCAAGAGGTGATGTGTTCAGGTTCTGCCCTGTTTCCCACAAGTTCTGTGATGAAAAATCAATGGTTCCAGCAGTGGCATGGGGTGGGGGTTCAAGGATAGGAGAAATACCTGAAGCATTTGGCAGTTTTTCTACAGTTGCAATAGTAACCAGTTGTGGAGGATCAACATCAGGAGGTAATTGAGAGGTTGAGGCTGTTGGTTCAGGCTTTGGCCTTAGGGGCAGCATTTTATGCAGAGTCTTTGCTGTGATAGGCCCAACTGTTGGCCTTTCCCATCTCTCCTTGTTAGCCATTTTTACTCCACTTTCTTCACAAAAGGTGGTTACCATAGAAGCAAATGGTAATCCACCCTTCAAATGAGTTTTTGCCTTGAATTCCTTCAACACCAAATAAATATCCCCAGGAATGTCAACCTTCTTCCCCTTGGTAAGATCATAAACCAGCTGCATCTCTAACAGTGAGGGAGCCTTTTCTGATCCCTTTGGTCTTAGATTATAGTGTACTACTTTATTGATTAGTGCACACTCCTCTTTAAGCATTCCAGGCTTGAAGGTGTTCTTCTTTTCCACAAACAGTTTCAGCCCAAGTTCTGTGCATATTTCCTTGTCTAAATCTTCACCCATCAAGCTAGAGTAACCCTCTCTAGGATATTCCACTTCAGCACTATCCAACCTAGGGCAACCTAGGTATTGGGCCACCCTATCCTCTGTAACATGGACCATTTTACCTCTTACTTTGGATATCATTCTTCCTTCCTTCTCCTTGTTCTCCAAATTTGTATGGAACTCTCTCACCCATGGTAGAATATAATCAGGGACCTCATCAAACCATTTCTTTACTCCCAAACCTTCAAAATTTTGGCATACTTGGCTGATGGTAGGATCAATGCTTGCCTTGTCCGTCCCCCTTTCACAAACAATGTATCTCTTTTTAATGTTCCCCTTCCAATCAAAGCTTTTCAAATTTCTTTTTCCTCCCTCCCTGAGTTTTGGCTTGGGCTGCTCAGAAACATTCTGTTGGGAAGATGGTGTGGCAGGGGGAATATTAGCAGGTGAAGGATTAGTGGGCTGGCTGTCAGCATTCTCAGTTGGGTGATCTGATGGGTTGGCTGCAGTTTGGGATTGTGGTGTTTCAAAGTCTGTGGGAGGAGGAGATGTCCTGGTATTTTGGGTTGGCTGAATGTCCCCAACAGCTTCTACCCGAATGCTCCTGTTTTGCCATGGTACCAAGCCATGTGCAAATTCCTGATCAGTATCATCCACAAGGTTAACCATACTCACTGGGCCCTTAGGTTGTTTAGGATGTTTGGAAACTTGTGCCATGACTCTAGAGCACTTTCTAGGCTGAGTTTTTGGTCTAAAGGGTTTTGGACTGAAGGAGGTGGGAAGTTCAGAAGGTCCCGAAATGGATTTCTTCAGGATTTGGCTCATCAATACACTTAGGTTAGGACTGATTTCCACAATTGGGCTAGCTTGCTGAAATAAGGGCATCAGTAGAAACTTGAGGAGATTGGTCATGTGATTGAGGTAAGTCAGATGGAGGAAAATTAGGATCAACTGGGGTAGTTTGGGTAGAAGGGGTAGTTTGGGTAGAATTGGAAACTGACTTTGGTTTCTTGGAGGGAGAATATTCCCCAACATCTACCTTTGGCCTATACTTCTTTTTCTTTGATTTCTTGGCTTTTTCAGTAGAAGGGGCAGGTGGGGTTCAGAAGTTGGACCAGTTCTAGTAGGCTGGGATTGGGAGTCAGTTGCAGAAAAGATTTAGTATCAGGAAAATTTTGGGGATTAGAAAGAATTTCTTCGGATAGGTCGGTTAAAAAGGTATCCAGTGTTTCATCATCCACAACTGTGGGTTCAGGACTTGTAGGAGTGGGTTTTTGGGAAGGGTTTTCAGGCTGTGGAGGATTTTCTGAAGTGGTTTTATGCTTCTTCTTCCTTCCGTACATCTTATTTTCTTGAACACAGTTTGGATCATTTGGAGGATCCATAGTCTACAGAAGTTAAGCCCAAACAGAAGATAATAAACTCAGATTTTACCTGGAACTTTCAAAACAAAAAATGCACTGTTCACCTTCACTTCTCTCCTCGATTATTCTTCCTCAGCCACGAATTAACTGTCTTCTCACCTAAGATAGGCTCGCCTGGTAGTGGAGATAAATTAAGGAGGCTGGCTTCGATCGATTTCCAGCTGTTGAGACCTGATTTGGAGCTTACGCATGAACTAGGTCAGAAATCATGAAGGAACATTCATGCGATGTTCTAGAATATGTTGCCAAACATGGGGCTCGGGGTATAAATAGGGGACATCAATGTTCTGAAACATGGTTTTTAATCTTCCAGAAGATAATTTGATTTCACAGCAAGGTTTGGTTCTGGCAAACAATCGTCCGGAACATTCGGTTCAATGTTCTGGAACATCAGTATTCTTCAGCATCTTAACAACCTCTGTACATTTGTATCCCTATCTTCTAGAACAAGGAGCATGATCTTCCAGAAGATCAACTGATAAAAGGCTTGAAATTCCTGGACTTTCAAAAAGGAATATTGTGACCTAAGTGTTGTAACTTTTAAGGATTTACCCCAACAATAAAAATTTGACACCAAATGGCTTCCTAGGTTTATACAAAGAATGGAAACATGTAAAAGGCTCAAACTAGGGTCAAATGGTGACAAAATTTCTGGGTTTTATTTACACAAAGAATGCCACGAATCCTTTCTTTAAAAAGTTTTTAAACAATAGGGCACCTAATTAACTTGAACATGGACTGATGAGTCCCAACAAAAATGATTGGCACAAGAGAGTTGTTGTGTGGCTAAGGCCTCCACTTGGTGAGTGATGACTTTGTTAATGCACAACACTTATGTTTATTTGAACAAAGCATGAGACAAATAGGAAAGAATGAATAGTTGTCATTTTGCAAACTCAAGTTTGAATTCAAAATATTCACTTATGCATAATCAGAACATTAAGGCATGAATTCCATTTAATTGTTTTTTGCACAAATTCCAGATTTCAACAAGTTCAAGCAAGGGCCAACAAAAGGGAATAACCAAGGCTTCAAGGAATGCCTCACCCCCCAACTTATCATAAGCATTATCCTTAATGCTTGAAACATAAGGACAGTTCTAATAAACGTTAGTGGATGGCGAGTGCTCAAGGAATTTTTATTGAAAATAAGAGAATAACCTAAGAGGAAACTAAATTTTTTTTGCTATGTACAGAATGAAGTGGTATGCACAATGAATGAACAATTCCTGGGATCTTTTGTATGCAATGAGAGATCCACAGGAATCCAAAGTAAAGACAACAAGATAGGATGCTTGTCACAACAAACTGAACATGTCCAGCCCAAATGAATAGATATTTGGAGAAAGCCTTGGCTTTAAGACATGTCAGAAAATCATTTTTCACAAGTCCATCAACACTCATCCACACAGAACTGATCTTTTTCACACAATAAGCCATGCAACTCAAGAAAGGATCAGTAACTAAGACATTGGAAAGCACACAGGTGGCAGGTGTCAATTCATGCAAACTGCCACAAAAATGTTCCGAAAAATTTTCATCAATGTTAACAGGATCTTTTGGCATTTTAATTTCCTCCACATGACAGTCATCCAAAGCAATGTGTGTCATTAATTCATGGGTATCTTCCTCAACTAAATCATGTGGAGTAGTGGTGTGATCCTCTACAATAATGTGAGGTTCTGGTGAGCATTTTTCATGTTCTTCCATTAAAATTTCCACTGCCATGTTTAGATCAGAAAGTTGTTGTCTCATTTCCCCTATATCTTGTTGCACTTCACACATGAATTTTGTCAACAAGTTTTTAAAACTAGGATCAAGGGTGAAATCCTTATCCCGTTCAGATTCATTTAAGGTCACACTAACACCTTTGTCTTCCTCACTTTTATAGTCAAACAAGGGAGGAATGAAGGGAGGAGCATGTGAATCATATGGAAAGGTAATGTTCATGTCATTGAACCCCAAGTTGTTACAAGTAGAATATTGACCAATATCCATAGATGCCTCCTCTCCATAAGGTGTAGATTCAGAAAGTGAGTTCAACAAGGGAGTATTAGTGTGTGCGAATTCAGATTTCATTTCATCCCCTTGTTCTTTTATTTCTTGCAACAGATTTTCAATTACCCAGTAATTTTCATCTTGGGCATATTGTTCAGAACAGTCCCCTTGTTTAAATAGATAGAAACTTGGTGTAGGATAGGTGAACAAAGGCTCATGATAGGTCATATCTCCATAATCCCAAGGATTGTGTACTGACTAATTGAATACATTCCCTTCTTGAAAATTTTGCTCAGGGATTTGAAAATTCAATCCATTAAAGGACTGATAAGGATATGCATTCAATTGGTCAGTATACTAGTGGTAATCCTCATAATCATCTATAAGTTCATAAGAAGCATGATCAACATGTTGATCATAACAAGGCTGGGGTTGAGAAAATGGAGCAGCCCTTGATGATTGGGAATTTGCAGACCAATAAGGTGGATAAGGGTCCATGAAATCAGATCAAAGAATGTAGTGTAAGAGGCAAGGCAAGGGAGAACCAGAGCTTAACTCAGAAGTTTACACAATGGCAGATAATACCTGAAATTCTACTTGATCTTTCGGTAGATGGTGCTCAATGTTCCGGAAGATCAGTAAAATTTCTCCCTTCAAAAATTAAACAGAAGCTTGAAATGTAGCACTAAACCCGATCTTCCGGAAGATCAACAATGATGTTCCGGAAGATGGAAGGTGCTGAAGTGAAGAATTTGCTCTGTTTTTGGCAGATTTGCACTCTATTATTTTTTTTTCACTGTGTTTTCTAATTTTTTCTGGTTTTAAATTTTTTTCTTAGTGAATATACTAAAAACCAATCAAATAAATTGCAAGACACCGAAGTCCCCGGCAACGGCGCCAAAGATGCTTGACACACAAACTTTGTAGAATGGTCGGCACTTGTTTCAGGACTGATTGATGAACCTGTTTAGAGCTGCTGCCATTCCTGCTAGCTTTTGTACCTCTTTTATGGTCTTTGGATCTTCTAATCTTTGGATGGATGAGATTTGGGATGAGTCGGCCTCAATGCCTCGGCGCGTCACCGGGTATTCCATGAACTTCCCGGAACTGACACCAAAGGCACACTTTAAACCATTGAGCTGAAGCTTGTGTTCCTTCAGAATGTTGAAGACGCTCTAGAGGTCTGTTACGTGGTGGTCTTCAACTTTGTTCTTGACCAACATATCATCGATGTAGGCCTCTATGATATCGCCAAACTGGGAGTTTAATATTTGTGTGATCATTCTCTGGTATGTTGCCCCGACGTTTTGAGACCTAAGGCCATTACTCTGTAATAGAAGAGACCATGAGGAGTGATGAATGATGTCTTTTCTTGCTCCAGATCGAATATTGCAATCTGATGGTACCCTCAGTAGGTGTTCATGAAGCTCATGTGGGGATGACCGACTGTTGAGTCGACCAACTGATCTATCATTGGCACTGGAAAGCCGTCTTTGGGGCAAGCCTCATTGAGGTTGGTGTAGTCTATACAAACCCTTCACTTGCCAGTCTTATTTTTGACCACCACCGTGTTAGCCAACCAAGTGGAGTATTGAACTTCTTTGATTTCCTGAGCTTCGGTCAGCCGAACAACCTCTTCTATGACAATGTCGACATAAGCAGCTGCCGACCGTGTGGCCTTCTGAATGACTGGCCGACACTCTGGTCGAACATTGAGGTGATGGCTAATGAAGCTTGGGTCAACACCTGGCATCTCATAGGGGGTCCAAGCGAATACCTCTATATTCCTTTTGAGGAGGCTAATCAAGTCCTCCCATTTTGCATCGGCCAGTAAGGAGCCGATAAGAAAGAATCATTCCAGATCATCGGTACTCAATGGTACGATTAGAAGATCCTCAATTAATTTGTTAGAGGCACTTGTACCGACATCCTTAAGCACCGGTTGGTCTAAAACCTCTACACAATGCACCCGCAAAGGAGTGACCTTTTCTTTGACAACAATGATATAGCACTATTTCGTTGATATTTGATCACCCCGAAGCTCTTCAACTCCTCTGCTGCCAATGAATTTGATTACCTAGTGGTACATGGAAGCTACTCCCTTGATGCTGTGGACCCAGATTTGAACCAAGATAACATTGTAGGGCGAGGGGACATCAACCACTACGAATTCCACTTCAGATGTGACCGAGCCAATCGATACAGGGATGAGGATTTTTTCAAGTGTCCAGACAGAAGCCACATTAAATCCCACCAGTAATACGTCAGTCGATTGTAAATCTTCAGCTTTGTATCCCATATTCTTGAACAGAGAGTAGTACATGACGTCATTTGCGCTGTCGAGGTCAATAAGTACCCTCCAGATATTACACTCGACAATTTGTAGAGTGACGACTAGGGCATCGTCATGAGGGTGTTGTACCCTATCAGAACCCTTGTCTGAAAATACGATAGCACACTTGGGCTCCGATTTTTGTTTCTTAGGTGCTGATCACACCGACAGAACTTCCCTTCCGGTGATCTGCTCCAGCTCTGACCGGAGCTCCTCTTCCTGGCGGTGATCCACCATGCCATGGATAACGTTAATCGTCCTCAGTGCCGGTTTTGGAACTATCTGACCTGCTTCGGTAGTGGTCTTTTCTATATCGATGTATGGACCCAAGTATCCGAATATCACCATCTCCTTAACAGAATTCTTGTATGTTCGTCAATTTGTGGTCAGCTGGTCCTTCTCCATGTGGTAGGAACACCTGAATTTATCATTGCCCTTTCTGGAGACTCCCAACCATTTCTCAGGCCACCTGAAGAATGACTCCTTTTCGATTTTGTGAAGAAGCAAAAAGGTTGGATCCTTCAATACAGTGGTGTGAGCTACAACCTCATATGACTTGTAGGTTCGGGGCTCCCCTGCCTGCATGGTATTGGTTTCCTTCTTCCGCACCGAATCATTATTTGAAGTGTCGTGGCTGGAGCACTATTCGGCCTTGCTTCTCTCCTCCTTGGCCTCCTCAAGCTTTGAGTAGAGCTCAATCATGTCCATGAGCTCGTTCATTATGATTAGAGGGAACAACATCAGATCTTCAAACTCTCGGCTGGAGTGGTCCAGGAAGAGCTGGAAAGATGTCACCGGGATCTTCTGGTCATAGTCTTGAATCTCATTGTAAAGTTTCCAATACCGGACTATGTACTGATGTAGAGATTCTGACCTCGTTTGCCTAAGACTGAGAAGGGAATCAACCTCCTTCTTTACTCTCAAACTGGTAATGAACCTAGCTAGGAAGGCCATTGACAAGTCCCTCCAAGATGTGATAGACCCAACTGGCAATCAGTCAAACCATAAGAGCCCAACCTCGCCGAGACTAGTGGGGAAGAGTTTGCACATAAGTTCATCCTCTCTTGAATACAGGGACATTATTTGTCGAAAATGAACTACGTGGGTGTATGAGTCCATTTTAGGGTCATACTTGTTGAATTTGGGGACTGAGAAGCCTGTTGAGGGCCTCATGGCCTCAATCTCTAGAGAGAATGGGATGCATGGCAGTCTTTCCCATCGGTGCTTCTTGTCTGACTATGCTAGCCAAACCTCAACTCTCGGTCTCTGGATGATCTCTTGCTCTAAGCATAGAGCTCGACTATCTCCATAGGCACTCTTCTTATGGCTTCTGGATGGTGATGACTTTCAACCTACCCTTGAATAGTGTCTGTCCGCCGGTACCACTGCATTGGGGCCAAGTCGATCGAAGATGGTCTGCCTCTGGCTTTCTACTGAATGCTCATCCCTTTTTCGAACAGGCGAGAGGTGACGTCTAACATGACGGTCCTCGTTTCCACCCCTTCGGATAGGGACTTTGTCTTGTCTTCTTCCTAGACAGTTCAATGCCGACACCGTTTCCCCACCGAAGGTTCTGCTTCTGTTCGGTAAGGGCATTCGGTAGTCTAGGTCATGGTGTTCGGCATGCTTGGGAGCCAGGACCAGGTCAGTGGGCCTTTTATTTTTAGTGGCATCCCTTAAGTAGACCATCTCATACATAAGGGCATTGATCTAATCATCCCTCTTACCTAGATCGCTTTGTAGTTGTCGAATGTACTTTTTTGTGGTAAGCTTCGCAGGAGGATCAAAACATGTTGTTGTGTGGTAGCTGGCATCTTCCGCAAGAGCTCTTCTGGGAGTACATGCAACGGAGTCTGGGGTTCTGTCTCCCCCAATGACCTCCTTTCCCTTGGCCCTACGACCATCAGACAAGTTTCCCTTTGAGGTGTTCTGGTTCTTGGAGTTCATCTTCTGATCAAAGTACGAGAGGAATGAGTGTTTGGAGAGTTGAAAGGGTCCCCAGCAGAGTCTCCAATTGTTGGGGGGTAAGCCTTCAACTGGAGGATCCAAACGGCTAGAGGTGGTGCTTAGACGAACAACCTGCAAAAGAGAGAAATGTTAGGATACCGGCAATGCCGCCGGTGAACCCTCCGATGATTAAATCAGCAAGTGCTTTCTAGAGAGAGAGAGAGAGGAATTTGAAAGAGTTTTTGCTAAGAGACCATGTGTACCTCAAATATGGAATTCTCTCCCCTTTTTATAGAATCATCGATGTGTATCTGGTACACGCTTTGGCGTGAGTGAGCCCCCAACCTAGCATCCTAGGACAGTGCATCCGTCCTATCTATGCGTGTGGGCGACTGAGTGGAAGGATGTCGATTGATAGCATTGGGCGGCTAGAAAGCTGAAAAGTCGACTTACATGCTGCCAGAATCCTAGAAAGCTGATTTCACTATCAGACGTATATCTGCCATGACTGGGGAATCCAGGATACTGTCCCAGGAGAATCTTCCCTACAGTCGAGGCTACATGTTGTCTGGCCAAAGAGGCACCCTTCGGTACCGTGCACCGTCGGCCGAAAACTTTCCCGGACAATAAACCTTCTAGCCAAAGTGAGGCACAGGAACCCTCGCGTCGGTTCTGCCTTGATCGTCTGCTTGAACTCTGCCTAGTTAACTAGATCTCAATCAAGTCAGGCCTTCCTTCTTGGTTCGTCCCCAACACCTTGAAATGCAGAATTCATACCGCAAAATAAAGAAATAACACTATCAAAATATAAGATTCACTCTTAATTGTAGAATTCAACCACCCAACACAGAATTTACCCCAATGTAGAATTTAATTTCTCCAAATCCAGAATTTACACTCCCAGCCCCAAAATACATAATTTTCAGTCTCAAAATATAACATTTATACTTTCTAAATGTATAATTTACACACCTCATATAATAAATTTTACATACTCAAAATGTACAAGTGACGCCCTTCAAAGGTAGAATTCACACTCCATCAAAATGCATCTCACAAACCAAAAAAAAAATTTACATCTCCAAAATGCAAAATTTACCCTCCAAAATGCACAATTTATATACTTCACAATAAATACTTCATATTAAAATATAGAATTCATATCACCAAATACAAAAAGTTAGACTCCAAAAAATGTAAAATTCACTCCCATAACACAAAATTCATGTTGCAAAATCATTTCACACTTAATTTTATATTCAATGAGTATTGTTTGATATATTTTGTCGAATAGATTCTAGAAATTCAAAATTTATGAAAAACAAATGTCTATAATAAAAATTATAATATGTTAAATTTTATAATAAAAATAGTTAAATATGACACACTAATAAAAGACTGCATCAACTACATGCAGGAAATTTATCCATATCAAAAAAAGTAGTATATAAAACTACCAAAATGTAAGTAACACATCATAGTACATCTGTGCGGGGATAAAACTTATTTTTACAGGGATACAACTGTTGACTCTGACTTTGAGACTTGTCTGCTTATGCAACTTTCTTCTTCTTGTGACCCTTTCTTATATCCTGCTTTGCCTGCTCTCAGTATATTTCTGCAACCACAAATGGTAAGAAGACCCATTTCCAAGTGGCTTGGAAGGCCCTTTGATGATTAAGTTAGTCCCGATTGGAGAAAACTTAACCCTAATCAAAGGAATTGAACACATGAGGTTGAGAAGAAATTTGGGCTGAGTTTCGTTACTAGAATTGTCGGTCCCCTTCTGAAGGGAGTAACTATCTACTTTTATACCTCTCTTTCTATCATTAATTGCGCTGTTCCAACTTCTCGACTTCTCATTGAGAATGAGGGGATGAATCTAGACAAAAAACTTCTCGTCTCCTATCTAATCAATCTACCAGACTATTCATCTCCTATCATTTGGACTTCTTCTTATTCTTTTACTAAACTTGCTCGGCCTAATAACAATTGGAATGTGCATTGGCTATCTCCTTACTCATTAACCAATACTCATACGCTCTGCCCATGTCATTGCCGATCTGAACATATTCCCGCGTTGAGAATGCTTATCGCACTGGGCCTAGCCTTATCCACAATCGAGATGTCACACTCATACTTGGCTAACCAACTCTTGTCGTGATTCCAATTGCAGTCCCCTAACACCCATGTCGCACTACCAAGATGTCTAGCCAACAGGGCCTGACCTAATCTCAAGTGCCATATAGCCATTGGGCCCACGATGGACTCAATCACTTAAGCTCTGGTCCAAGTATTATTCAGGGAATACATATCTGGCTAAATCCTCCTTGATCAAGTCCCATATGTCCCTCAATAGATCCCTCATGCTGTCTGGATGTTAGCCATAACATGCCAAACCTTATCCTCAGCATGGACTCCCTATGTACGTACTTCTGGCTAAATCTGGGGGGATCCAGAAAGCATTACCGAGTTGCACATATATTGCACTGCCTAGATGTTAACTCTGTCGAGTTGACCTTATCTCGCGGTTCTATATATAGGCAACAACATCATATTAAGTGCATAATCATACATGATGCCTTTATCGCATTGGATAACTGCACAGGGTGTCTGAATCCACATGCCATGTGGCTAATCCAGATTTACTCTACCACAATTGCCCCCAACTTTGACTATTTCAGCCGCATTGTAGGAGTAGGCAAAGATTCTCGAGCTGTTATAAACGACGTCATTGCAGATAACCCATTTCCGTAACCGTCAATCACATGTAACCGACAATAATCATTACCCTAATAAATGTGGTGGGACCCCTCTGAGTAGTTTGTATTAATCTTACACAAAACGAGGTGAAATTCTTGATTTACTCAAAAATTACTGAACGTCTCGCCAAATCAAACCTTCATTCCCAAACATTCCCCCAGCACATCTTTCCCTTCATATACTGACTTCAAGCCCTAGGCCCAATTTCTTCAAACTATCGATGCCAACAACTGGTTTGCTGGTATCCTTGCCTTAAATCTCCTGGGAATGACTATGATTATGACTTGTGTTTTTTCTTTTGAACTATGAACTTCTTTCTTTTTTGGTGAATGCTTCTACTTTATACTTCTTGTATCTACTTTGCTTGTTACATTGCTTTAGCTTTGCTTCTTACTCGTTGTAACAT